>JAUMHE010000069.1:18741995-18759321 GCA_032359235.1 Enteromius mattozi | reverse complement strand
ACTGCATCAAATCGTGTTGAATCAAATTGAAATCGGATCGCACTACATCGTAACAGTGGTGTATCGTATCGCATCGCATCGCTAGCTACTTCATGTATCTTTCATGTATCGTATCGTTGGCTATGCATCGAGATACGTATCGCATTGGCCTCAGTTAAGGAGATGCACATCCCTAATGCATAGTTACACTGGTGACCCATCGCTTATACCTTAACCCACCAATAAACCTACCCATACCACTAAACCTGTCTCTAACCCTTACCCGTATCCTAGCCTCAGTAGCACCAAAAGTGTTTTGCAATACAATATGAACACAATACGTACACTGGACTTACATAGTACATAGTACATAGTACATAGACCAAAGTTTGTTGAGAGGGACAATTAAACAAAAAGCTAGATTTTTTTTAACGTTCCAATTAATATTTGAGCAGTGCTTGTCTGTGCCAAAGTTGTCAAAAAATGAGGTTGAGGTTTTCCAGGTGAAAAACTTTTTCTACTAAGTTAAGCATCAAGTTACGGACTGAAGTTTAATAGTTAATAGTTGAAGGCCTTGGATGCCTTAGCAAACACCAATAACTAATTCAAGATGAAACAGACAAAGAAATTAGGACTCCGTGCCAGCTTGACTGGATCTAAAGTTGTTTCTACATCCAGCATTAAGGTCTGATTTTATTGACAGAGCACAGATCATATGTTAATGTCTTCTGCAGGCTGCTTTTGATTGTGAAAATGCAGACAAACTGCCAGTGCCAGGCCCTGCAATGCACCTCTACTCGGACAACACAAGCTAATAATGAATATTCATTTCTGGTTCTGCATTGACAGAAAATGTAGCTACTAAACAGAGACGCAACAGTACAATATGGTGCATGATTTTATTAATTCTGTCTTGATATTGTTATGTGTTGAGACCAGATTAAAACCAGACTCCTTTTGGACTTTCACATATGCTATTTTTCCTTCTTAGATCCTTGTTTTAGCATTCCATCCAAGCAAAATGTTGATGTTAACTGGGAACAGGAGTTCTAGCACTAACGTGACTGTCATCTTGAATTATTTCACTCTGGAAACGTTTGGAGAACCTGGAAGCAAGACAAATTCTCCAATGCTGTGTCCTTCAGCCCAACACATTATCTTGACAGATGGTCTGACCACCTCATGCATATTAGGTGATCTTTTGGCCTTTTACCTTTATTTCGATGGGACAACGCTAGGGTGGACAGAAGGCAGTGGGAAACAGGCTCAAGAAAGGGCAGGGACTTGAACTTGGCTGCTTGCCTGTAAGGTACTCTGACAATCTCATGCGTATTGAAGACTTTTCATCCTTATTCAAATCATACAGAAAGTTAGGACTGGATGTCAAAAACAATCAACCTCTGGCAAAATATCTACTTGTAGTATACTATAATATATACACCGTTGTACAAAAGTTTGGGATCAGTAAGATTTTTTGTGTTTTTTCATGTCCTTTATGCTTATCAAGGCTGTATTTATTTGATCAAAAATACAGTACAAAAAAGTAATATTGTGAAATATCATTGCAATTTTCTAATATTGGTTTGCTATTTTAATATATTTACAATCTATTTTGAATTTACACTGTTATTTTAAACTTTTTATTTATCAAAGAATCCTGAAAAAAGTTTCACAGGTCCCAAAAAATATTAAGCACAACTGTTTCTAACATTGATTATAAATCAGCATATTAGAATAATTTCTGAAGGATCATGTGATACTGAAGTCTGGAGTAATAATGCTGAAAATTCAGCTTTGCTTTACGGGAATAAATAACATTTTTACAATATAATTTTAAATTGCAGTAATAGCCTATTTCTTTCAGCAATAAGTTTTATTTATCTGTATTTTTGTATCAAATACATACAGCATTGATGAGCATAAGAAACTGCTTTAAAAAACTTTGAATAGCAGTGTAAGCATGTTACGTGTTGCTTACAATACTACATGTAGTTGCAGTACTAACAGCAGGGGCTAAATACAGTAAACCAGCCAAACCTTGAGCCCCTGATCTTGGGTGCCAGCTTTTTGCTGATGAGACAAATGACAACATCATTAAAAATTTAGCACCATTTTCCATGGTTTCCTTTTTGTGGCTGTTTCATATAGACTTTATTCAATTTCAGGCCCTGGATCTAATTTCTGGATCTTCTCACCCTTGTCCACATTCAGAGAAAGCAAACTCTGCCACTGACTGAGTGGAATAAAAAAATGACACATCTGAGAAATCCATCTTGAAGAGGTAACAAACCAGTAGGGTGGTCACAAACTGAGAACACATTGGTAACAAACATCCCGAACGTCTTTTTGAACAGCTGCCAAACAAAGCTGACAAAAACATTCCAAACAATCTCGCATGACATGCACTTGGATAATCTCAAACAGCACACTGATTAAGCTTCGCAAAATTTGCATTGGATCCAACTGGACAGCGCTTGATGAGAAAATTAGGTCTGTCCTCACTTTTCTCACAGAATTAAAACAGGGCAGAAGTCTTGGATAAGAGACATAATCTGGTGCTGGCAAAGATCTCACAGCCCAAGCCCATTTTCCACAAAAACTATCATGAGACAAAACTCATGCTGACTGCAACCACACTCACCAGATGTTAAAACACAAAGATGCTCTGAGCCCCCTGGGGCAAACTGGCGGATTTAGAAAAACAAGTTTACATTTTTGAATTAAGAAGATATGCAAGTCAACATTCGTAAGGGCATTTTTACAATTCAGTTTAATAGGCAGAAGAGGACATGCGGTGTGACTCTCATACTCTCATAATGAGCATGTCAGCCCCTAAAGCCCTCGTTTAAGGTCACTTCCTAATTGCTCCGGCTGGGTTTGGCCCCACAGTGCACTTTTCTGGAGGCTGAGGGCAACTAAAACAAAGAAAGCTGTGTTACGCTCCAGGATATGGAGTTTAACGCAGCTCCGTTTGGAAACACCTTGTCATCGGCCAAAAATTAGTCACGTTTCCTTCAGCTCTTCGTTGACAGGCGACTTGAGTCAGCATACATAATGACAAGCCTCTGAAATATGTGCTTTTGTATAATGAGCGGAGGACAGCCATTAGTGGTTCCGGTTAGATGCTGTAATCGGTCATTTTAAAATGGCACTGCTTGAAACACATCCAAAGAAAGACGTGCAGCAAGTATTGGGCATTTATCGCTGATACATTAGCAATAAAAACCTTGGATGAAATTGTTTGGCAGCGGCTAATGTTGGCCAAGCCCACAAGTTAATGGCAGTTCTGACATGCTTTTTATCAAGAGAACATTGAGAGAGACATGTACTTCCTTTTTGTGTTTTTTTAGGTAAAAGAAACTGGCTCTTAGTGGTTTGAGACCACTCATATAAGCCAGACAGTAATAGGACATAAATAACTAGCAATCAGCTAAAAATCAAAAGACTTTGTAATCTATTTATTGACATGATGTGATTTTTAAATTAGTAACTTTAGAAAAGAACTATATACTGTATGATTTCATTTTTAAACCCCAAATTTTGATTGCAAGACCTTGGTTAGAGTCTAGAAAAGTTTCACCAATTCATTATCTTTTGAGGTTTTGTTTCCATCCACTCTTCTTCTAATGCCAAGCATGAGTGAGGAAATTTTTACAAGCTCAGCTATTTCATCTGCTGCCCACACACAAAAGTGTGGGGGAATCCACACAGTGAGATTTGTCATTACATGACACATCTAAAGGGTCATCCATTTGACTCCCAAAATTATGGAGTGCACTTCACACTGACAGACAACTTTTAAGCACATCTGTCCTCTGTTAGTAGCATGATAAAGAAGCGTGCCTAGAAACTTTCAGGGTAACAGACAGCCCTGTCTGAAAACGCCAAAATGCACAGCTTCCCTTTAACACTTTGTTAGAACGTTCTACCCTAATAAAAAATAATATATTTAACATTTCATGCAAAGTATATTTCAAATATATTAACATATTTACTGACATATTGTTTAAGACTTGAGCATTACTGATAGAAAATACTAATTAAACTTTATTTGGAATGCTACTTGTGCAGAATGCACATTTCTTAATATTAAGCCAAAAAATGTGTTTTAATGTCACTACTGATAAGGATGTATCTGTTGAATATGTATGTATCTTTGAATAATATTGGTCTTTAAATGCATCATATTTAGAGTGTACCTGAAGTACAGTAGAAATAGTTCCCCTTCAGCACAATCAAATATACTTCAGTATATCTTTAGTTGCACTGCTTCCACACAATTAAAGAACATTAAAGGACACAAATTAGTTCACAATGTAGCAGACAGTACAGTACAGTATACCAGTTTAGGGTTACACTTTATTTCGATAGTCCATTTAGACATTCTACTAACTATAAGCAACTTTGTAACTACATGTCAACTACATGTCAACTAATTCTCATTAATTCTCAACTACATGTCTACTAACTCTCAGAGTAGACTGTTAGAGTAGGTTTAGTGTTAGTAGAATAAGTTGACATATACCTGCAAAGTTCCCGATAGTCAGTATGTAGTATGTTGTGGACCCTTCAAAATAAAGTGTTAGAAGATATTAAACAGACAGTCTACTAATACTCTAATGACTGCTAGTTGACATGTAGTTGCAAAGTTACTTACTGTTAGTAGATTGTCTAAAGTGGACTACTGAAATAAAGTGTTTAGTTTTCCAAAAGCACAACTCAACACAACACAACTGCATGGTTATTTTATATAAATATGTACATTTATCTGTAGTTTACCTAGCATGAAATAAATCTATTTAAAATATATACTTTTATATTTATTTTCACTAGGGTGTATCTGCCAATATTTGGGAATGATCAGATTTTGAAATTGTCAAAATGTGGCCTTTGCCAAGTAAAAGTGGACATTTTTAAACTATTTTCAGTGACTTTTGATTAAGCTTTTGATTGATTTTCAATTTCTCATTTTGTTTTATTCAGTTGTATTATATCATTCGTCTACATAGTCTAATACATCTAATATTCAAAAAAGCAGTGTAGGTCAACCACTGGTGCCTCTGGGTTTCTTAAACCACCCATCAATTTTTAGTTTAATTTTATACAGACAAATGCAGACAAATAAATTGCTTTGTTGAGCACAAGCTTTAAATGAAACCCAGAAGTTTTTTACCTTCCAGAGTTTTGCCTGTTCCCATCAGCGGCGCTCCGAGGCCGGAGGTGTAACGAGCACTAACGAACAGCTCATACTCGGTGTCCGGTGACAGATTTTTTAGCAAAGCAGTTGTTGTGTCTCCTTTAACAGATATTTCTTTCCTTTCCCCACCATCAGGTTTGTAGGCCACTTGATATTGCAGCACATTGCCTGGAGCGGCCCGCCATGACACCCTCATGGCAGACACGGTCTCATTGAAGACCCTCAGGTCACGTGGAGAGCCCCGGACTAAGAGAGGAGAATAAATATGGGATTAACTGACTTGATTTAGAACTTCAAGGTAAAAGAGTCAAAACCTCCCACAATGCTGACCTTCTTTGGTGGTGCCCTCAGTGTCCATGGTGGGACCCATTCCACTTGCATACTCAGGGTACACTGTGACACGGTAGGTGGTGACGGGTAGCAGTTCGTGAAGCACAATGGTGACCTGACTCCCATCAGTCTGTGCTTCCAGTTTATCTCCTCCACCCACTGGCTCATACAACAGCCTGTACCTCAGCACTGCTCCTGGAGCGGATCTCCATGACACACGGAAGCTGTCTACGGTCTCGTCGCTCACCACAAGGTTACGGACGGAGCCTAATTCTGAAATGCAAGAGTTATAAGCCATATGCAAAAACAGCTTTACTTATCAGCAACATTGACTATGATTAAATACCTTCTAAAGTCGTCTCCTCGCCTGTCAAAGGAAAACTGTCTCCTTTATCATACTGGGCGATGACATTAACCTCATAAGTGGTCAGGGGTGTGAGATTGGGCAAAGTGGTAGTGCTGGTGTCATGAGGAACCACCAAAGAGATGTAGTCTCCAGTTATGTCAACTGCTGGCCTGAAACGCACCAGAAAAGACAGGACATCCTCTCCGTCAGAAATCCACGAGGTCCTGAAACTTCTGGAGGTGACCTCAGAGAAGCTTAGCGACTTTGGTGGAACCAAACCTGTATCACAGAACAAATAATTTTTTTTTATCATTATTATTCTTTTTTTACAATTTATATTTTGTTTATTATCTATCTTTCCGTGCTTTAAGGTTGGTCTTGCTTGCAGATTTGCTCAAAGAGAACTTTTTTTAATACATTTAAGTACACATGAGTTAAAGGGATAGTTCACCCCAAAATGACAATTTTAATTATTACAAAATTAACTCAAGTTATTTCAATCCTGTACTGTTGAAAACAAAAGATATTAAAAAAGGTACAGGGTACACTTCACTACAGGGACCAAATCCAATCATTAAATAGTTGCTTATTAGCATGCCTATTGACATATTGGCTGTTTATTAGTATTTATGAAGCACATACAGTATTCTGCATGACCATATTCTACATCCCTAATCCTACTCAATAACTAAATTTGACAGCTAACTTACTAACTATTAATAAGCAGAAAATTAGTAGTTTATTGAGGCAAAAGTCACAGTTAATTGTATGTTAATAAAGGACACTTTTAAAATAAAGTGTGACCCAAAAAAAAGAAATGAGAAGAGAAAAAAAAAAACATTGACTTCCATAGTATTGGAAGAATACTGTTTGGTTACCCATATATACTTTAAAATATCTTCTTTTGCATTGTAACAATTTAAGTATGAGTAAATGATTTCATTCTTGGGTGAACTGTACCTTTAACACAATAATAAAACCAATATATGTGCTGAATAACAGCAATTTAGCATTGATTATGATAATTTTAAGATGTTGATTATTTATTGTTCATGATGTTTATTATATCTAATCTGCCCTCAACAGATGTTTTCAAGTATTTGTGTTATGAAACCATACTGGTGACTGTCCCAAGCAGGGTCTGTTCGTGGATCAATATCTTTTGTAGATCCTGGAACAACATTCCCATCAAACAAACATAGTCTGAAACCAATCCATAACTAACTACCCAGAGTAAACTGCTTATCAGAAGGAATAGATAGGCTGATAAGATTGCTGTTTAAATCCCTTATCCCAGCCCTAACCTTAATACTTTCTTCATGCCTAAAACGTTATTGATTGATAAGACTGTTATTCTAGGTCCATCAATGCTGTTGTTCCAGGAACATGTCCGGTTACATTTTATTTGGATAGTTCACTTTAGACATTCTACTAACTATAAGTAGCTTTGTTACTACATGTCAATTACATGCCAACTAATTCTCATTCATTTGCAACTACGTGTCTACTAACTCTCAGAGTAGACTGTTAGGGTAGGTTCCCTGTTAGTAGAATAAGCTGACAGATATTTGCAAACTTTCTCATAATCAGTACGTTGTGGACCCATCAAAATAAAGTTTGAGAAGATATTAAGCAGACAGTCTAATAATACTCTAATGACAGCTAGTTGACATGCAGTTGCAAAGTTACTTACTGTTATAGTAGAATGTCTAAAGTGGACAATCTAAATAAAGTGTTACCACATATCCTGCTTGGAAATCATGGTAAGATATCCATACAGCTCACTCACATAAACACGAACAGAAATTACAGAAGAAAAAATAAAAAATAAACAAATGTAATCGAAGCTAGCACATACTTCTTTTCTTGATGTTATGGAGCTCCTGCTCAATTCTTAGGCAGATGGATGTGGTTAGTTCCTTGGAGATCCGTTGAAAAGAATCAAAGTCTTCGACCTCAAACACATGGTTATCAGCAGGAGCATTGGCAATCGCCTCCAGCTCAGAGCGCACAGCGTCCTTGACTCCCACAGCAAAAATCTCCACGTCTGCATCCCTTAGTTTGTTGGCAGGGACTTTGAAAGAATCTGAGGATTTACCGTCTGTGATGAGCACCATGACTCGGGGCACGTTATCACGAGCACCACGGGCTGGAATGAAGATCTTTTCCCTCACATAGGTCATGGCCTTGCCAGTGTTGGTGGAGCCTCCACGGTAGGGAAAGGTGCGCACTGCCTTGAGCACTGCTGCATTGTCAAGGTGCTTGTTCAGGGCAAACTCAGTGTGAGGATCCCGACTGTACTGAACCAAGCTGATCTGCACTTTGTAGAGTCCAATGTCAAAAGAATTGACGAGCACCTCAAGGAAGGCTCTAACTTTAGCGAAGTTAGCCAGTCCTATACTGTACGAGCCATCCACCAGAAGGACAATATCAGCTTGGACCTCAACCTCAAGGGAGCACTCTATAGGGAACAAAACACAAGACTTAACAACCTGTCTGTCTGAAATTATTTATATGTTTTTTTTTTTTGCATTTTGAAAGTAAGCACATCAAAAAGTACAAGTACATAGATAAACTATGAATAGGGAGGAACTATATTAGATTTAAGGCTGGAATACACTACCAAATTTTTGTCATGATTTCGGCAATGGTTTACAGTCTGATGGACTCATCAAAAGCCTGTTTCAGTCTATTCCAGCCTATAATAGGATGGTTAAAGATTCGGACTGGCAACTCAAATGTTGTTTATTCAGTCCAAGAAGGTGATCCATGAACAGCTGCATCCAGACTAAAACTAGACTAAAACTAGTACCTAAATCTGTAAAACGTTAGGAGTACTTCAAATTTTCCTTTGATTATGTCATTATCATCAACTTGCATCCATTTTTCTTTCACATTTGCAAGTCTTACTCTTAGCCATAATTATTCTACTCTTTTAATTAAAAGGCTTTTTATATACATATTCACTTTTTTATGAATATTACCTTAACATAATATATATTATATTGTTTAATTAGTTGCACACACAGGAATTGATAAGCAGAACTGAAATTGTAATTGTAAAAGTATCCGATTCTAGAATTGGAACTGATTTTCAATTCCCAACCCTAATGATGTTTTACCAATCGTGATTTTAAAGCTGCTGCTTTCTGTATCGTTTTCCGTTCTGATGTATATTGTGCAAGCTTATTTTGCAATATTACACTGAAAGACCAGAAAAAGCCTATACATATACTCGCCCATAAACCTCCCCTCAAAATTGGGACAGAAATGGCCAAAAGTGGAAAAAAGGGATGGATTAAATTACCAAATGTTGAACAAATGAGAATGTGTCTCCCTTGTCTACTTGTTACCCGATCGACCAAAATGCATCTTATGAATAAATGAAACTAGCTGTTATCATCTTACCTGTAGACACCTTCACAGGTTGTGTTTTCTCGTTGACAACTTGTGGCTTACTAGGGGTCAGTCCTTTGAGGGCAAACAGACTGATCTCATACTCTGTCTCAGGAGACAGGTCTCTGACGTTGGCCACGGTAAATGTGGGCCCTGTGTAGAGCTCCTGCTTCTTGGCACCGGCAATCATGGGGAACACCTGCAGCTTGTAGCCTGTGATGTCTCCAGGAGACGAATTCCATGTAATTCTCATTGATTTAGAGGAGACGTCAGTTACTCTGAGGTCTGAAGCTGGTTCAACAACTGGGGTACAAAGGAATAGATATTTATGATTTAAAGATCTTCCACTATTTGGTCAATTCTTTGTGTGTTTAGTGGGATTACGTGTGCATGGCCAGTACCTTCCTTTCCGCTTGTAAGGATATTTAGCTGCTTCTCCACACCGGAGCACACCTGAGTGATGAGCTCCTTCTGCACCTGATTGATCATGTCGAAGTTTGGAACATTATAGATATGATTGCTGTGGGGAGCAGAGGCTATCTCCTTCAACTCATCCTCATCTGCTCCTTTGATACCTGAAGACATGAAACAAGGCTTGAAAAAGTGTTCCATACAGTTTTGAATTGTTTAATAGATATAGGTAACACTTTAGAATAATGGGCCATTGTTAACAAGTAACTATGCAGGAAGTAATAGGTAGTTCTACATTAACACTTAACTTAATACTATTAACTAATAGAAAAGTAAGATTAACTAAGCAGTAAGTAATAGCAAATTTAGGACAAAGGTAGTTCCTTATTAGATACTTGATAATTATTAAATAAAACTATCCTCATTATGAACTACTTGTGAACTATGACCAATTAATAAAGAATTACCAGTTAATTACGGATCACAACAGTAACGTCTTAAAACTAAACAATTGGGTTCTTAGGGGAAACTCATTTATGAATTTTATATCCCCCAAATAATTCAACTACAGGTTAAAATTGTGACTACTACTTTTACCAAAGGATGGATGTTCTCTGTTTATTTTAAACTTAAACATAAAATAATAATAATAACTTAACTTAACTTAATAATAATAGTATTAAGTTAAGTGTTAACATAGAACTACCTATTACTACCTGCATAGTTACTTGTTAACAACGACCCATTATTCTAAAGTGTTACCGATGTATACTCTACATACCCAGGACAAAGATCTCTACTCCAATGTTCCTCAGGCGTTCGGCGTACTCCCCTACTGGGTCTTGTGACTTTCCATCCGTGATGATCATGGCTACTTTTGGGAAGTTTTTCCTGGCTCCAGCCGCTGCAGTGAATGTGTTTTTCACCAGATAGTCCATTGCATCACCTAGTTGAGCATGTAAGAAACCGGTACAAATTAATTCATGTAAGATTTAGTAACACTTTATTTTAAGGTGCCATAATACAAAGAAGTTACTTAATTAAGTACTTAGTAGTAGTCGTTGTACTTACATGAAACAAAATGTACTTTTGTAACATTTTGTAAAATGTACATGTAACTAAGTTATGGATTAGCCTGTACTTACAGTTTGTAATTGTGTACATGTAATGTAGGCAGCTGCTGTTACACATATGTAACAGACCTACTTGTACACTTTAATTTAAGTAGCTTATGTAATATTCTGTAATTATAACATAATTAGAAAGGTATTACATGTATTTAAGCTGTGTACTGGTGGGTTAAGTCAAACTAAGGTGCAGCTGGATAGCGTGTACAGTATACACATAAGTAAACTTAGGCACAATCTTTATACACTTTATTTTAAGTAGCTTATGCTTGTGTACTTACATTTATACTTGTGTTGTATAGAGTCTGAAACACATATGTAACAACCTTTTGGTTACATAGGTAGCTGTGTAACCAACTTGGCCTGTTACATATGTGTGACAGTAGTTCTTCATTACATCTACATAAATACAAACTGTAAGTACAGGCTGTAACTTAGTTACATGATTTTGTTTTATGTAAGTACAATGGTTACTACTAAGTACTTAATTGGGCAATAATTTGTATTATGGACATCATAAAATAAAGTGTTACTCCTATGGGTTACCACATTAACAAGAATATGTTTACACTTGAAGCAACTTTCACCAAGATGCTGAGTCCTAATAAGCCAATAAGTAAATCTTTTACACACCTGTCATGGTATTACCACCCTTGTAGGGCAGATTTTTAATGGCTCGCAGGACATCAGGCCGCCTGTAATACTGGTTTAGGTTGAACTCTGTCCTGGTATCTGAACTGTACTGCACCACAGCCACTCTGGTCTTATCCTCGCCAATGTCAAAAGCTCCCGCCATGGCCCAAATGAAACTACGGATGAATTTAAAGTTTTCCCTTCCCACGCTCCAGGAGCCATCCACCAGGAAAACCAGATCCGCGATAGCACTCACTGAACACTCTGCATGATGAGGGAATGAAGAGGCATTAGGAAGTCATGTAACGTAGTCTTTGTCATTCCACTTATTTGTTTTGAAACATTAATGGACGAAATATGTTGTTTAGTCTATTTTGCAACTACATTTACACAATTATTAATGGCTCTTAAAAAAAGCCATGTCCTCTGTCTGTTTCCTTCAACATTTCCCAACAAAAATTATGCTTCCGAAGAAAATGGAAACTTTCAATAAACTTTGTTCTGTTTCTTTAGACATAACTCCAAAACTTTACTGTGAAATGTACATCTTGAGAACAGGTTTTCTGGAATTTCAATTGAATTTGTTTTGGCACCAGTACTTACGATTTGGACTCACAAGAAGTGGAATTGGGTCAGGACCATAATGCTTTCCACTAGTTGTGATGTCTGAGTTCGTGAGAATCAATGAGTTAAGCTAGAAAAGGCCCCTCTCTGTGTTATAACAGCCACTTCTAACAGTACAAAGCAAAGTGTTTTATGAGCTCTGATTCTATTTTAATGCTTTTAGTTAAAGGCAATTTTTGCATTGCCAACCACAGCCTTGAGCAATCGTTCTTTTTGCGAGCAGTAACAAGTCTACAGCGGTTGAAGTTTAGAGGAAAAATGTGATCTAATACTGCATATAAAATTCCATTTCATAGGTGATAAGAAGCAAGGAAAACTAACATCTGGAATGATGAAGAAATGGTTTGATTGAATATACTCACTGACAGCCTCAGACGGTGGCCTCTTTGTTCCACTTGTGTTGCTGGATTGAACTGTAATAGCAGAAGAAGTTAGGTTTGTGTCTTGGAAGCTTACATTTCCTTTTGGAAAATGGATTTATCAAAACTAATAATCAACAACACCTTATTTATTGCAAATTTGCTCAGATCTTGAAGTAAACTGGATTTTTTAACTTTTTAAGAAAATTTGAACGGTGCTTCGAAACAATTACAATTCCAGTGTGTTGCCAGTGCTTGATAGAGTACTGATGCAGTATTCTGAATGGTTTTTAGAGCATTGCTATGTGTTTTCTTTGGGTGTTATGGGCGGTTCCCCATAAGTCAAAGGAGTCCACTCCTAACTCTCTATTATATTCTGACTCAAGTCAATGAGAGTTTGAGATGATGTTTGCCTGCAGCAATATCAAAACACTCATCAGCAAGAATCAATGACATGATGCTTTTTTGTCTGAATATTCACTATTAATGTATTTCAAATACATGTAAAATGCATTTCATGCATACAGTGGCATCAAGTATGATCACGTTTATAATTTCTGTGTAAGCATAATCTGAAAATGTATTCTTGGAAAAAAAATATTTCAACAAAATTGCCTAAATGTATATTAATTAGTGCTGTAAAACAATTACTAGCAATTAATTACATTCCAAAATAAAAGTTTTTGTTTATGTAATATATGTGTGTATTGTGTATTTATTATTCATACATTAATACACACATACATTATATATTTAGAAAATATTTACATGTATATATTTATATTTGTATAGTTTATATTATATATAAATATATTTAATACAGAAATGTAAAATATTTTTCTTAAATATATACATGCATGTGTATTTATATATACATGACAAATATAAACATACACACATATATTACGTAAACACACATATGTTTTGATTTTATTGTAATTGTTTGAAAGCACTAATATTAATATTACATGTATTTAACATAACATAAAGAAAACTTTTGTTGAAAAAGGCATTTAAAAGCAAAACTACATTTCTAAAGGTTTGAAATGATCGTTTGTGTCCAAGTTTCAAGCCAAAATTTAACACAAGCAAATTTCTTACCATGCATATATGCACAATACTAACAGTTGCTTGTTTTAAAATATGAAACTAATAAGAAAGAAATTGAGGATGTCTGGTGTGCACTTACTTGTTATTTGTCCAAGGATAGGGATACTTTCTTCCGCACCATCAAATGAATTGATTGACACTGAATAGTCTACATCTGGAGTTAAATCTGTGATTGATGTGTCTGTGGCCGAGGCAGGAAGACTCAAATCTTTCAAATCATCTGCAACAGATCATGAGAAGAGAAGTCACTTATCTGATCAAAAAACATGCAGAAGTTGTGAAATGTGCAAACTGTTGACATCACGCACCTGTATCTGATAGGACTTGTATTCTGTAGCCCTGTATCTGAGACGAAGGCCTCCTCCATGACATATGCACTGTATTTTCATTTAGGATTTTAAATTTCAAGTCTGAAGGAGGCTCCACTGCAAACAAGAGGTTAATACAGTCAAGATCATGAGAAACTGCAATATCTGAATTAATAATCAATTTTGAAGAAACATGAAATGATTTTCAACAACCCCAACGACAAACACTTCAGGACTGAAGTTTAGTTGTTTATTGTTGGGTGAGACAAACAGAACCAACAGTAAAGGTGACGGAACACGACATAAGAGAGTGACGGAAGCCATTTCGGTTCAAATGGCCTTTTCTTGAGTTGCATAACCTGGAATGTCATGGTCTGCAGCTCAAGCAGAGAAGAGCTAAACACATTTCAAGACCTATCACAAACAAAATGGCGTAGACAAACCATCCAATACATGCTGAATGCAATCAATACAAGGCATGCCCGTTCACTGGAACTCTGGTGACAAAAATAAATCATATCAAGACAATGTTTCCATTCCCAAAATATTGATTATACAATGGAATCAGGTTTTCGAGATGCCAAAGATGTCCAGATGGCTCTGTCAGGAGTAGAGAGAAATACATATATGTTATATACACGCTTTGTATATATACATATATTCCAACAAGGCTTGAGTACTAACGAGTTTTACTGAAGGTACGTATCCATTGCAAATCTCAAAAAAAGAATACACAACTTGTCGTGACAGACTTTTGTGTAGTTCCTTTTCATACAGAAGGTGTATGTGACAAGACAACACTCCTAAAGGAGAGGTATGAAGGAAACAGCACAAAAAAAAATTTATCCGCATTCGTCTGGTTGTCAAAGTGTCATGCACATGTACATGGGTGAACAACTTATTACACTGTTTCCATGTACACAAAGGACAACACAACAAATGTATTTCAAAATGATATTCTGTCATAGACATTACTGACATGAAACCTACATCAAACCGTTGTGGATCTCATCTCAGCAGGCGATGAGATGTCCACTTACGTACTCAACATCCATGTTACATCTGCATGCATGAATGCTGATGACTGATGTAAATCTCTGCTGTCAGAATAATGCCTTGAATGCAAAAGAACGCATAGGAAAAACAGGTGATGTCATCCAAAATGCAAACTACGGGTGATATTAAACATGCTTACTATTAAAACAATGATTTAGTATATTTAGACTGACTGCAGCTTGCAACATCACATTCTTAAATATAAGGGTTCTAAATGGCCATAGAAAAACCATTTTGGTTCCCAAAAGAACCTTTCAGTGAAAATGTCTCAAAAGAAACTTTTTTTTTCTTAGTGTGAAGAACCTTTTGTGCAATAGAAAGGTTCCATGGATGTTAAAAGTTCTTCATGGAATGAAACTTTGTCATTCTTTGGAGATTAAAAGGTTCTTGATGAGGTTCTTCAGCTCAGTATTTTAAAGGTTTAAGCAGCAGAACAGGATTTTTCTAAAGTAGAGGATTTGTTTTTAATTGGGACCTTTATTTTTAAGAATGCGTTTTAGAGTTTTGTAAATATAGCACATTTCTTTCTAGTCTTCATCGGCGAGGCGATGAAGATCCAGAGTGTCTGCTATAGATTTATGATCATCTATAAGAGCAGATCTTCGCTGTAGAGACTTTTTCCATGCACTACTCTTCTTAATTCTACTTGACGGCCAGCTGAATGATGAAGACGTGGCAAAAAGTCACATGCGCAAAGAAAAAGAAGGAAAATTTTGTATGGAAAGAAGTGTGTGTGGATAGAGACCAGAGCAGCAGAATATCATTTTAAAATAAATGGTGGAGGAAGCACACCAGGAAAACGACAAACAACACGACCTGCTGGAGAAAGAATTCTCACCAACCTGACGCGTCAAACTCAAACAGTCTGGGCCGAATCCCTTCATGTGTCCGAACAGGCCAAACCCGTGAGTCTTCACCGATTCACAGATGAGGCATCTTGTGTCACGGCACCTCAAATGATGTGCGAAATGCTACCTACCATTGAGCTTCAATAGCTCAGCAACTGTTATAATAATGCGACGTGACAGCTTTGTTGACAGTTTAATAATGCAAGTGACACAAACATCAGCTGGTGTTGAGTTTCTGGAGACTTCAGAATGAGGAGGCCCATCAGGAGAGCACTTCTCTCATCCCCCGAAGAGAAAGTCTGCCCCATGTCAATAACCTCCAGCCAGTCAGGCATTCTTTCTGGCTAGCACCGTTGCCAGGCAGTTCGGAAAAGAGGTTGGAGTCTCCCGGAGAAGCCGAGCAGATGCCAAAGTAATTCCACAACATGTGCTGACATTAAACATTACTGCATATTAACTTTCCATATGGATTGCAACTCAGCGTTTTCGTGAGTGGCTTCAGGAAACCTAAAAAGGCTCTTTGTCTTTGTGCTGTCTGAGGACTAATTCAGCCCTCTCATGTTACATCTTTCCATTCTGTTACAGCACGCACAAACCCCCCCCCCCCCAAAAAAAACGAATCTTTCCATTTGGTTCTCCAGTTGAATCAAACTTCATCCTCACGTTCTCACATCACTTTAGCTCGAGTCAGCTGTCGGTGGGCTAAACTGATGCTGTGTGGTGACTTTAATTACTGATCCGTTTTAAACCTAAAACAGCTTCAAATCATGCGGTAGAAAAAACTTATCCATTTACTTCTGGAACCCGTTTGGTTAAGCATAAAGCGCATACGTTTTTATTAAAAAGTATTTTTATGTTTTAAATTTATTTTATGTGTCTTTCCAGCTCAGTGTAGCCAAGGTTGTTTTGATTATAGATCTTGACCGAGATCAGAAACTATAACTTAATTTCATGCATGAAGAACTGTGTCAAAGAATTAAGGACAATGTGCATTTTGCTTATACTGTATATGGATAGTAATGTCAGTGTATCACGTTGTCACAGTGTTACTCATATTTATATCTCACATTTTAAACTATTTGTCATGCAAAGTGTGTAAAAATTATAAAATCTAACTATATTTTCAAATTCATTAACCTAAGAGGTATAAAATACAAATTTAATATACTAGAAACTAGAAACATACTAGAGACTAGTCATAAATAAAATCAAGTTTATTTTAAGCCTTTTCATAAGAATCCAGCAGTTGTCAATTGTGACTGGATGTGGGGAAAAATTTGGCAAGATTCTGGGTGGGTTTTAAGCTGGAAAATATTCTGAGACCTGGCAACCCTGATCCAGCTACAAACTGTGTAGTGAAAAGGTTTAAAACTACATAATTTTGTCGGATGTCTTTTGACTCTTGATAACAGTATATTAGAGTTTGACTCAACGGAGTAGTTCACCCAAAAATGAAAATACTGTCATCATTTACTCACCCTTGAGTAGTTCCAAACCTGTACGAATTTCTTTGTTCTGCCGAACACAAAGGGCAATATTTTAAAGAATGTTTGTAACCAGGCTGTTTTGGGTCACCATTGACTTCCAAAGTTGGAAAATAAA
>JAUMHE010000069.1:18727265-18741895 GCA_032359235.1 Enteromius mattozi | reverse complement strand
TTCATACAGGTTTGGAACTACTCAAGGGTGAGTAAATGATGACAGAATTTTCATTTTTGGGTGAACTATTCCTTTAACAGAATTGTAAAGCTGCAAAAGCACTTTTGAGCAGTTAAAACATGCAGTAACTTACTGCAAAAGTCTGCAGTTTAATCTTTTTCTGACATTTAATAATGATCACTGTTGTAACAATGTTTTCATTTCAGATCCTGTAATTAACCAGCACTAATGGTAATTCATTGGGCAATAACTGACTCATTGAGGAGGTGATGACCATCCCAGGCTGCTTGTTTCTCTGCAGAACTGCCGAGGCATGCCTCGCAACAAATGGTAGATTTGGTGACTGTTTTTCATACTCTACATATTAAGTATTATGAGATGTTTCTTTTGTAATTCTCTCTGTGTGTAGAAGCACACACCTCTATTTAGACTGAAATCACAGACAACATTACAAGAGTAGCATTTTTAAACAAATGTAGCACATATTTTTCAATTAATAGCTTATTAGAACTATTTCTCGACACTATTAGGCTATAAATAAATATATATATATATAACTTTATCATACAGTCCAGAGATTATTTATAAGGAGTAGTAATATAAGATATAACTAATCAATGTATGCTTGGCATCCAATTAATGAGCAAAACATATTTCACTGTAAATGTTTTAAAACAGAAGAGAGACAGACATCATGGAATATACCTTGAGCTTCCACTGAATTCAGTAATATAGTCAAGAGTGCAGCGGCAGCCAGAGACAGCCTGATCTTCATGTTTACACAGACACAGTCAGCAGCTCATTAATTAATCTACAAAGAGAGAAGAAACAGATGACAGAACGAATGTGTAGATTTACCAAAGGGTATTTGGAATTACTTCTTATTGAGATCAGCATGACGGCTCACGAGCGCCTCCACGTGGAGCTTGACACAAGTGCAGTGAAAATGCTAAACCATTATCTGATTAATAGAGCTAATACGATTAGACCTAAACTTAAATAAACAATAATCTCAGAATGATTTAATTAAAAACTCTCGTTTTTTAACCAAATATTGATAATGTTAAAAAACCAAGACGTGACAGAGCTTGCATGCATTATGCATTAATGAATTACAATATTGTGATTAAATCCTCTAAACGTCACATAAATCACCTCACTACGAAATTCCAGACATTGCCCCGAGTAATATTTTACTGTAATGTCATTCCCTGAAAGCGTTATTTAAAAAATCAATATAAATCTAAATAACTCTTTTGAAATGTTTGAATGGAGTAAAGAAATCATATTCAGACCTGTATTAGTCCGTCAGTATCACAAATGGAAAGTAAAGGCTGAAGTCCTCCTCCAGACAGACTGAAATCGCTCCTCCAGCAGCGAGGGAAACCTCTGTGAGAATGGGAGGTAACTGAGCTCAACCTGACACTAAATAGGGGGTTGTTCCCAACTTTACTCCCTTACGAAATTCCTCAAGAATGGAGCCCCCACTTCTGAATCAGAGACACGGGACTAGGCTACTTCTGTGGGAGGCAGATGTGCTGAGGGTATTCAATTTTTAATAGGCTACTAGATTGTGCTTAGAAAAGATGGCCAAAATGACAAACTCCAAGAATTAATATAATGAATTATATGCTACTTTACACAGCCTGCTTAATAGAGCGATGTAATCTTTAAGTTGTATTGTATGCTAATTCAATTGTTGTGTTTAGACATAGCCTACTTAAAAAGTCGTGTTATTTATATGTAAGCAGAGTGCTTTGGTCGCTGTGCAGACTGTGAATGAAATCACACACTGCATATTATATATACATATATATATATATATATATATACGGATGTATATATATATATATACACACACATGCATATATTAAAAAAAATACTCGAAAATGTGATTAAAATGAAATTATTTTAATGTACTTGTATTTTTTTTTAAGTCAGCATGAAATGAAAATTAACGGGTTTTTTTTTAAAAGCAGTTATAGATCTTATTGTGAGTGATTCATTCATGGACATGTTTACATTTTTATTTATTGCACTTGTAAAATTTAATCAGTGTCATAACTGGACCACAGATTAAATACAACAGACATGATTTGGTGATGCATATAAGCCCCGTCCCTACAAGCTCATTTTCATTCCCCTCTTTTTTTAGTGTCACACCCCCACATATCAACATCCAATCAGTAACCAACGAATGAAAGTCCCACCCTACAGCTTTTCTTTTCCAATAATCCGTTTGACTTGGATTGCCCATCACAGGATGGAAGAAAACACCTGTTACTTATACTGCATCATAACTTTCAAAACAATTTAGTGAAAATACGGTTGAGAGGAAATCTTCAAACACAGACTGCCAGTAAAACATTTTATTACAATACATAATGATTGCGCTTTACAGTACAATCAATAAATATTAATCCGATGTAATGAAAATAACTGACAGGACATATAATTCTGAGGATTAGAGATCTTTACAACTCAGAGACATGAATAGAGGGGCATGTTCAATCCTTCTTCTTGGGCAGCGCTGCATCGATCAATGAATACAGCACATAACCGCACCCTGTGGAGAGAAGAGGGGTGGGACAATGAAAGCGCTGTTTATAGAGCCAAACAATTACATATACACTACATTTTTACACTTAAAAAGGACATACACACAATTGCAAACTACATGACCTAAGAGTCTAGCTGAATTTCTAGTGATTATCATCATTTTGATTACAGAGACAGTCTCTGCATTTGATAAATAAATGGTTTAATCTCGTCATTTTACATTACCATCACTCTGTTCTCCTATTTAATATTGTGCAGTGCTTTGCTACAATCTGTATTGTTAATAAATAAATAAATAAATAATAAATAAAAGCGATTGACTGATTGAATACAGGAATCCATATTTTTAAGAAATTGTGTTTTGCTCCATTTGTTAGCACACAACATGCATGAACTACTTTTATTGGGTTTCATTTTTGTTGTATAGCAGGACCCACAACAGTCTTCAATAATAATAAAAATAATAATAACTTTAAAAGAATACCATTTTTTCCTCCATGTTTGGATAAATTTGGGCACGAAGGTCTCAGGTGTGATCCTTATATATAATAAATATGACATTTATTTATTTATATATATATATATATATACATATAAATGTCATATCTCCATCTTCAATAACATAACATCTCTCAATTCATGCCATTTCTTCTAATTTTAGTTTTTTTTTTTTTTTTTTTAATGAATTCGATTAATCTCTAAAAAGGTGTCATTTTAAAGTAAAGCATAAAAATATTTTGTATCTACTATTTATTTTAATTCTTTAAAAAAATATTCCAGTAAATTCAGATGGCTAAAACTTAACTTTGTCGACATCTGTTGGCTGATGATGGAATAAAAAAAATCTAAATATCAAAAATATCCACTGGCAGTAGTTTTCAATGGCTTTTGTTGTGGGTGGCATTGTGGGAGAGAGAGAGTGATTGTTTGACACATTGAGAATGTTGTATGGTGATGCTGCTTGCTGTCATGTCCACTTCGGACATTAAAAGGCAAAACCCAAAAAAGGAGAGCCGACATGAACAAATGGAAGGACAGAGTAAGGAAGGCTTTGAGGGATGCTGGGAAACCATATTTGAATCGAAGAGGAGAACAAAAACCAGGGAAAAATTCACCGGAAGAGGTGAGTGGAAGAACTGTATAAGTGATGTGATCTCTCTCTCTCTCTCTCTGAACGTGCTGAGGAGCGCTAAACACCACAAAAACAGTTAACCTATCAAAATAAACCATATACCATATATAATAAAGCTGTATCAATGCATATTTCCTGCCAGTCCTGTGTAAACTACGGCAAGCAGAGTTTGTTTATATATTTATAACGTGAGATGGCGGAGTGCGAGAACAGTTTGAAGTAGTATACACACATAGTTTATTTAAGTAGATTATCTTGTATGCCTTATGATATGTTGTATAATATTTAGCTATGATGTATGTCTGCACTGTATGTATTATTGTTGTATTGGTTTATTGTTAATAAATGATTGTTATTGCCTGTACTGTAAGAAGGTCTATGTATTGTACATTGTTTTTAAATAATAATAATAATAATAATAATAACAATAAACTTGAAAGAAATGCTTAATATTAACCTGAAGTTTCTGTTACTGTATTAAAACTAAGATGAAGGAATCAGATTTTTAGTGGTTTAAAGTGATATGATGAATTGGAGTTATACTGTTATTCCACACTAACTGGACATATACCGTTCTTCCACATTTGAGAAACATAAATAACAATATCTTTTGATTTTTAATACCGACACTGAAAAATGTTATCTCCTTAGAATTGAGAAGCTTTTTTGTCTATCTTCAAGTAAATTAAAAATATATAATAGAAAGTTCACAATCCAAATGAAAAAAATCTTATTAAATCAAAATTTGAAAATATGGACTTGTATGGTTCTTCGTCTCAAGGCCTCAATTGTAATTAAAAGTAAAAAGTAAAACAGAATTTGCCTTAATTGTAATATTTACTGAAGTTATTAATCATTACACTATTATGAACTACACTGACTGTAATCAGATTTTAAATGGGATACCAGATAAATACAATGAAAAGCATATTAGGCATTAATAATATAACTGAACACCAAATAGCAAGCCATATATCAATAGCTTACCAAAGACAGTAAGAGCCATCGTTGCTCTATACAAGAGAGCATCTGTAGTGCCTCCCTTCAAATGAACCGGCATGCCATTGTCTTCCTGAAAGAAACAAAAACAGCATATTAGCATTTGATACATAAGCACACACTTTTGGGAGGCCACAAGTGTAAAGCATAAAAACAGATTCAATAGTTAAAGCCAAATTCTGCATTTGCAGATTTAGTAAGTAAGAGTAATTCTATAGATCTCCTTTAATAAAAGTAGAAAAAAGTATGCAAACTCTATGTTTCAAGAAAACTCCTCCTCTGGTAAACTTTACTCCCATGGAAGTGACCACCAAAACTAACTATACACTTAAAGAGCACAACATAGCAGCCACCCTCAACTTATCAGCAGACTGTCGTGAGCAGAAGGTGCGAGCGTTCAAAGCCAGTGACGTCGCAGTTATAGAATAAGTGAAGCTTTAAACTGCTTGTTTAATTTGACTCTTTGTGCTATCTTAGCATTACAACACATGCAATGATTAGTAATTACAGCCTACTGTAACAAGTGAACCCTATTAGCGAATCATTTCGTACTTATCTGTTCATCCACACTGGACCATCAGTCCAGAACCTGGGAACAAATTGCAGTCTTAACTTTAACATTACCATTAGCCAGTGCCAAAGACGACAAGAAAGGTGTAGCAACTAAATAAGTGGCTAAATGTCTGGTTGAATTAAACCAGAACTAGACGACTAACCTGAAACAACTTCTGCTTGTGAGGGACTTTATTCTCCAGCTGTCTGAGTGCAGTGCTGGACAGGGTCCGTCTGGAAATCTGCTGCAGGGTCTAAAAAACAAAACACTTATGAGCTTAACTTATTACATGTTAAGGTGAAACTAAGGCTGGGCGATTAATCGAAATCGACATTCAGAACCTATAATCGATCAAATTTTTCCAGGTCGATTATTTCGATTACTTTCCCTTTAAAAACACTACCGCGTGTGGAGTCACGTGACCCCGCTCCGTTACGGTATTCCACCGACATGTCGAGCATGGAGAACTTAAACACTAAGACAACTGAGCAAAAAGAGCAGCTTGTACCAAAGAAAAACCTCATTTGGACACATTTTGTCTTCAGTAAGGATGACATTGAACAAAATAAAGTCAGATATAGACACTGTAGAAAAACAGATTCGACGCCCAAAGGTAACACCACCAATTTGTTTCAACACTTGGAGCACAATCACGTTACTGAATATGAACAGCGCATGGCTCAAAAACCAAAAAAGAGACTGACAAGCGCCCAGCAACAAGCGCCTCCGCAAAGCAGATGTCGATAACACAAGCGTTCACAAATGTCACACAGTATGAGAAGAGTTGAAGAAGATGGAAAGAAATAACTGACGCTATTTGTTATTACATCGCAAAGGATATGACTCCCTTGGCTACAGTGGAGCGAAGCGGGTTGAAACACCTCGTTAAAACTCTCGACAGAAGATACACTGTGCCATCGCGATCACATTTTTCTAAAACTGCGCTGCCAGACATGTGCAAGACATGTTGTAAGAATGTAGCTGCTGAACTGAAAAATGTTCAACACTTTGCAGCCACATCGATACAAATTGATACATTGCACATTAAAATATTTGTTTACAGAAGATGCAAGAAATGCACTGTTTAAAATATTCTTTACAGGATATACAAGAGTTATTTTATTTAGAAGAGATACTGCTTATTTTCTACTTTTAATTAGAAAAACATTTTTTCTTTCCAAAGTGCAAGTTATTTATTTTTATTTAATTTTCTTTTTTTTATAAGAACAAAGTGACTGTTCATTTTAGGCAATGTGTGCTTTTAAAAGTTGTTCAACATTGATGTTTAATAAATAATCATAGATAGTAGATAGTGTGTGTTTCCTTCAATTATTTTAAAATCAAGTAATGCACCGTTCATTCAAAAATCTCTCACTTGTAATATGTGAGCATATTTACTGTACAAAACATGTCAGTGAACTATGAGGGCAAAAAAATAAAATGAATAAATAAAATAATCGTTCATTAATCGTAATCGAGTTAAAATGTTCAATTAATCGAGATTTTGATTTTAGGCCAAATCGCCCAGCCCTGGGTGAAACATTCTAAAGCTCATCAATAAATGTGTAGTACCAAACCTGTTCACAGTGGACGTCTAGAATGCCATACACAAGGTCTCAAACGCAAAAATATAATACATAATTTATATAATAACTGCAAAAATAACAATAAACGTCAACACAAGTGAAGCTTTCCAGGAAACTCCAATTTATCGACCTTGACAGAGATTGGTAAATCTACATTAATCAGATTAGTTCACACATCAGTGTATTAATACAGTGTTTGTCTATTTATTAGAGAACTCAGTTATATCAGTTTAACTAAAATACACAAAAATACTCGATATTGCCCTGTAATGAGCAGGAGGTCACGAGCGCTGCTGCTAAGCTAACGGCGTTTGTGATTCTGCGCAAATCTAATCAAGCTCTGTTACGAAAAGACTTTCAGCCGCTTTGTGCACATAAATGAAATGAGGACACGCATAAAGATCTTAAATCTCACCCTTAAGTGCCTAAACATGGTGATAGTTTCTCCTTCAGCCCGCAACGTTCAGGAAGCCGCACCAGCACAAGGACACTTGAAAATGTCACTTCCTTCTTCTGCTCGAGTTAGCGGCGAGAGACGCGTTACTGCCGCCTACTGGACAGAGCAGTGTGGGAGGTCCGGTTCTTTTAGAGAGTCGATTCTTTGGAGAGTCGGATCGTTCGGACAAGTCTCGATTCACGTAGCCGCGCGTTAATTTCCCGGTTACGCTTCGTGCGTCTAGCACTGATCTATATTAGTTTTTTAATCTACATAGATCAGTGGTCGTTAGACACATTTCTATTATTTACTTCTATGTATATGTGTGACTTGTGTGATTGATGCAAACAGTATACATTTTGTAAAAAAAATCCATTCTGATTTCCTTTCATAGAGCTATTTTATACTAACGTTAGGTAGGCCAGGCCTACGAGCTCACTTTGTAGGCCGATCTGCTGTTAGCAGGCTGTAAGCCTATACAAGTTTAACTTTCACGGTGTTGGTTCACGGCGACTAAGCCGGTAAATGTGGTGTTTACATGAAATCATATTAATTCACCACCGAACACAGCGATAAAACGAGCATCTTCCATTGTATTTCGGGGCAAAGCAAAAAAGCAAAAAAAAAACAAAAAAAAAAACATTGTCGAACAACAATATAAATTGTCAGAATAAAACGTGAAATTATATTGAGCTTGTGTGAACCACGGACCTCATTTTAGGAGATTTAACCAAACTTCGTAAAACTAGCAAAGGTTTTTATCCTGAAAACAATATATATTTTTTGTAGTTTTGATCAGGACTGATTTTGATGATAAAAGATCAATGTCAAGGAATGAAGAAATAAATATTAATATAGGCATATAACATTGTATTTTACTTTTCTTTATTTAGTTATTTATTTTTTGTCATGGATATTTTTTACCTATATGTGTAATGTTTGGTGTTTTGTTAAAAAATAATTATTATTGATAAGCTAAACATGTTTTAAATTACTACCCATAAGAGAAGTTAAAGAACAACAGGATGTTACATATAAAACAAATGTATTTCTTAAATTTACAAATGCTTTGTGTTAATGAGAAACAGACACATTACTAGGCTCTTCCATGAGTATTTAAAAAAAATGCATTAAATAATGTATGATTCAGATAGCTGAAATCTTAACGAAATCTTTAAAAAATATATAATTAATTTCCAACTCCCAACATTTCAACCTCTGCCTTGTCATTCCATCCACAGCCTTTCGATGGTACATTAGAAGCACATAGGTACTCTAAAAATCAAAAATAGTAATAGTTACAGAATCAGGACTTTTCCAGCAAACTTCCACAAAAGCACCACAGCACATCTCAGCACTCATGCATCTGATGTTTATTATCACACAACTCTTAAGCAAATGATACAACTTTGGCTCAACAACAGACATGAGCTTGATAAAGGATTCTTAGTAGTTGCAAAACACATCCATATCCTTTTTAAATACACATTGCACAGAACAAGTTTTTCAAAGAAGAAACTAAAAAAAACACTTGCTTTAAGCATATTAATTCAGCATTTTAAATAATAAAGTAACACAATCCTTACTGATCAGTCAAACTATCAGAAATGTTGCTGTTGCGGTTGTGGTTGTATCATACCATTAGCAAGAATACCCAAATGGATGAATTTCACTAAGCATGTCAAAATCATATTTCACATCAAATTAAATGAGAATATCTATTTTGCACAGTATGTATGTAAAACATCAATATAAAGTGCTATATTGTCTGTATGTGCTTATTATCATTATTAATATAATTGTTATTATTTTAGGGTAAAATATGATCTAGACATGTTTTTATGGTGGGATTCATTTAAATAGGTCATATTTTATGATTATCATCATCCAGCTACTCTAAAGTACTTCATGTAGAAAGACCATGAAATAAAAAGCTTTGGTGTGGATGAAATAAATGCTTAAAACAGATCATTGGAAACTGCCAGTGCATACACAATAAGCTTGCAAGTAGTTTCTCTGGGCACCTGTGTGTGCACAGGAGCATGAGATAACCTCATATCAGTGTACAGACTGCAGTGTGCTGACGCAGTTAATTAGGAATGTCAGCGTTGTTGTTACGGTTGCCATATTTATGGTGGATGATCAGTAGCACCACTCCCAGGAAGAAACACACGGATCCCACTGTGATGTAGGCAATGCCCAGAAAAGGGTTCTTCCCTCCCATCCAGGAAATAGTACTGAGGATCATGCGCTTGCGGCCATCAAAGCTGCGCACCGGGTAATCTGGGTTCACGTCATTAAAGAATAATGCATACATTTCATTGCAAACATACTTGAACAGTTGTTACATGTTTACACTTAAAGGGATAGTTAACCCTAAAATAAAAATTCTGTCATCATTTACTCACCCCTATGTTGTTGTAAACCTGTATGAGTGTCTATCTTCTGTCAAACAGAAAAGAAGTTATAACAGTGTTAAGGGCTGTGCGATCTGACGATATATATTGTATGGACGAAATAAAA
Organism: Enteromius mattozi; assembly: GCA_032359235.1. Classification (NCBI taxonomy): domain Eukaryota; kingdom Metazoa; phylum Chordata; class Actinopteri; order Cypriniformes; family Cyprinidae; genus Enteromius; species Enteromius mattozi. The sequence goes on along the minus strand of JAUMHE010000069.1, from coordinate 18,732,107 downwards.
AGTCTCTAATTTCATATTATTCTCTATTGTTTATTTCATGTCGCAAAATAGATTGTTTACGGCAATACTTTTTCATCATTTGGATGACAGCGATCTTTACATGGCACCACGGGGCGTGAAGAGGAGAATTAACCAGGTGGAAAATGACCAGCCAAGCCACAACAAGTAGCTTGTTCCTAAACGATAGACTAACATCTAACAAGAAGAAATAAAAAATAATTTATAATAATGATATATATATATATATATATATATATATACGTGTATAGAATCTATACAATAGGTAGATATAATTAACAGTGTAATTCGTTTACAAAATGTATGTAGTGTTTCTTAGTGTAAGTTCCTTATCCTTATTTCATCACTGTTTATTTATTTTTCAGTGAGCTTGAGGTTGGTGGGGTTCTGTCTCTTTTTATGCTTGTGTTAGTTTGATACTGACATTGGTGACAAAGAGTATGAAAATTATCAGATATTTTGATATCATAAAAACCTTTTTTAAAGAAAAAAATAACTATATCCTGATATATATAGTTATCGTGATATAAAATTACTCATATCGTGATATACGATTTTGGTCATATCGCCCACCCCTAACAGTGCTGCTATCCAAACAGGTTTTTTATTTTGGCCCCTATTGACTTTCATATTGTTTTTCCACCATATGGAAGTCATTCTTCAAAATACTTTCTTTTGTGTTTTGTTTTTCAAAAGAAAGAAATTAATACTGGTTTAGACAAGCGTTTAAGTTCAGTAGATGATGACAAAATTGATGAACTGTCCCTAATATATAATAATAGTAATAATAGTAATTCTTTAAATATGACAAATAAATATTCTCTTATTTGCACACATTTTCTGCTAGTCTAAAAAAAAAAAAACATGAAAAGCCAAAAAGGCCAAAAAAAATAATAATTTGTCTGTAGTGTCTTGGTTTTAAGTTCTAAACATGAAAGCTGCTTTAGACGCATGTGCTAATCTCTAGGGGTGCAACAGATTGTAGGTGATCCGTGATCCGTACAGACCAGTCCCCATGGTTCGGCATGCACATGATTCGCAGATTAACTGTTAAGTTCAACCATCATAGAGTTAAAGTTATCATTTGCAGGTGTTTTGCATTGCCAATTTACATATTCAAGCAATTTCAGACTATTCAGATGATTTGCTGTTGAATCAGGACTCACACACGAATGCGTGCACGCAGAGAGAGAGAGAGAGGGAGAGAGAGGCACGATTCAGACACCATGTTTCAGTGCCTTAACGGATAGATACATTACTAACAAGGTTATGTGAAAATAATTATTTTAGCCAGTATTCTGATAAACACAGTAGGTTATGTCCATGTCTTAAGTTAATGTATACAGCTGACTAAGAAAGAAAACTAATGTGTGTCAGTATTAGGTCCATGCATTTAGTCTTAAAGAAACAGCAGCCTAGAAATACCTACTTCTGTCTGGTCTGCTAATCGAACAATACCACAGCTTTAACAAAGATTAATCTGTATTTAACTCATGCAGTAAGCTTTTTTATGTAGTTTTACACTTATTACATTTCTGTGTACTACTGTGAATACTACTGTCTTTATATAGCCTATAACGTGTTATTAGTAGTTTAGCTAGTAGTTTCTGCTGGGGTATATAAAACCTTAAAGTAAAAGAAAAGCAAACTTTTTTTGCTGATCTGAAAAATGATCCGATCCGTGACTCAAAATCCGTAGTATGATCCGAACCATGAGTTTTGTGATCCGTTGCACCACTACTAATCTCATAGATCCTGCTAATAAATTTGCCAATAATTAAAAAGAAACAGCAAGTTACATTTTGAAAATTTAAGAACATTTTTTTTTTCAGAGCAGCATACCTGATGATTTATTCATTTGACAAAAAAACAAAAACATTTACTTTGGGTCTTTTGGTAATGCATCATGCAGATTGTCAAGGATACTGTAGGTCACTTCCAGGCTGTAGTTTCCTGGTGGCAGTGTAGGGGTCATGTTGTCCTTCTTCTTCTGAATGATGCGGTAGAGTTTTCTGAAGGTGGGCAGAGCAGCGGTTCTCATCCACACAATGAAGTCCTCATTGATAAAACCGTTGTTCTCAGAATCAGACAGGTCCAGCTCGTAAACGGGTCTGCGCCAGTTTACAGGTTTACTTGTATCTGTGATGACAAATAACGCTGGTTAGTAATAACACAGAGTGAATTTTCCGTGTTTACGGAAAAATAAACACCTCAGTTTGGCTCAAACTGAGCAAAAATATGCTGATATTTATATGACTAAACAGTAAGATGAAATTCTGATCGCTTGTAATGTAAATCGATGAGATCTTTATGTAAGTATATCAGATAGTTACATAAAATAATATCAATAATGCTCATCTAATATAGGGTTTTAATAGGGTTTAGCTTTATGCACCTTGGAACACAATGGAGAGATTGTTGTTGTTTCCTCCTGGGTTTCTGAACTTCACATGTTTGTCAGTCCACCAAGCAATGCCCGTCTTCACCAGATGAATAGCTATTCTGCTTCCATTTGGATGATTAAAAAACAGCTCCAAAGTGTCTACAATTATGAAAAATTACAGAGAGCAGTCAGAAAGACCTTAGATCTGTTTCACACAGCTTGTGTAAGCAATTATATTTATTTTAAGGCTAATTTTAACTGGCTACAGCATTCACATGCACATGTTAGTGGAGCAGCAGAGTTTTACACACAGATCCAAACTATTGATACAACTATCTGATGTATGTTCATATTCAACTCTCGATCAAACTAAAGAGTCCACTGGCTTTTACTATTAGCACCACAAAGGACGTTTGTTCATTTTTGGAACACTTTCATTTTGTTGTTTTTCTGTCCACTCCTTTGGACACCTAAATTAATGCTGTTCAATTTCAAGAAAAAAAAAAACGAATTAAAAAAAAAAAAAATTAATCTTAAAAAAAAAAACAAGTTTAGTGTACTTCTAGCACTACACAAATAATGCTATCAAAATATGTTTTTTAAATAATTATATAACAACAACATCGTCAGCAACAATACTACAGATAATAACACTAACAATAATAATTATATTATACTGACGACAATAACAGTAATAATAACAAGCATCATCAAAATTGTAAAATTATAATACTAATATGATTGTATTAATTTCATTAATTACAAACATTATACTGAACTTTTATTTTGACAGAACTGTAGGCAGTCTTTAAGCTTCTCTGTTGTTGACAGCAGCTGGTTTATACTTGATTTCTCAATAAAAGTACGCAAAGATAGTTGGTGCATGTTGTGTTCCCAAATGACCAAAACTATTTTGATTAATCATGTAGTCTGTGGTAATCAAAACCTTAAAATTCACAGAATATCTTCTGAATTGCTCTTCAGTGCACATTCAGAAGACAATTATGCCAAAATCATTTGTAGGGCTGCACAAAAATGCATCATTTAATACGGAGTCTGCAGACTTATTTATTACGAAGATTATTCTGCGTGGCTCAGATTGTGTACAGCGTCCTTGTTCCTCTGTTGTAAACTGCACAGCACTTATGCAACCGCTTGTGTTGCAAGATCATCCATTTGCTGAAGCTTCTCTCCTAAATGTGTACCACAAGTGAAGATATTTGCACACTAGATGGCAGAGTTTATAGTGCATTATTTGGGACACAGCCTGTAAAAAGTTCTACACATGAACCTGGCAACAAGCGTTAGTTTTGTCTTACCATTAAAGAGGCTGTTAGCAATAGCACCGCAGGGAGCAATGGGCTTCTTATCACTCATTCGATAGGGTTCACACTCTTTACTCGGATTCTGCAGAACAAAAACTGTAACACTTCAAAACAATATGACTTTCTGTGCTTTCATTCCATGACAGACTTTCTCACAAACTGATATCTATACACTTGTCATAACTTTTTAATAAAAATGAAACCATAAATAAAAGACATTAGGTACTGGACCTTTCATTGGAAAAAAAAAAAAAAAAAAAGCGTATTTGTTAAGTTCATTAAAACCATATATTCATGCATAACAAAATGAATACTAAATGGCAGGAAATTTGACTCATGTTTTAAAGATACGCATTAACTCAAACCACTCACCAGTAAAGAGCTTTTATCTCCATTCAGCTGACTGTCATCTCTTGATTTGACGTAACGTCTATGGTTTTGATAGAAGTTGGAGAGTCCATAGTACATAAAAACATTACTCTACAAAAGAAAAGATAAAAATCATCAGGTAACAGGGCACAAAATCTTTTGTCCTGGGACTATTTGTGTTATTTACAGCGCATTCACAGGCAGTTTATACATAATTGATCTGAAACCTGTTAACGTATGAGCGGGAAATAATTCTATTTTAACCTATTCAAAAGCATGATAAATAAAATATTCTCTAAAATGCAAATGCATAATACATGAGAGCTAATGCAACTTTAGACGATTTATTTGACCAATAAACAAAGAAAAACAAAGTAAAAATTGCAGCCTAATGGACCTACAGATAAATATATCCAGCTATAAAAAGCTGCCACAGTTTCAATGATATAGACAAGAAAATCTTCTAAGTTGGCCTGTGATGACCTCATGTCATATCAAAGGGAAAAGGGGGAAAAATAGAAATTAAAGGGGTCATATAAAGCCAATTTTCCACAAGCTAATATGATTCTTTAGGGTCTTAATGGAAAGTCTGTAATATAGCTGGTTTAAAATTTCTCAATGGTAGTGTAAAAAACGCCCATTTTACCCTGTGTCAAAAATAGCTCTTTTCTATGGAATGATTTTAGACTCAAAATGATTAATAGATGCACACACAATTATCCATGTGCTACATAAATTTAATGCATG
>JAUMHE010000069.1:18696862-18710319 GCA_032359235.1 Enteromius mattozi | reverse complement strand
TTTAACGCTTGTGAATGATGATTATGTATTTGCAAAGTTCAAAAGCAAAAACAGTGCATTTATTTTTATTTATTTTTATTTTTATTTTTTGAGAGGTTTCTGGTATTTATGTGGCCAAAAAGTAAGATGACAAATGGTCTTAATAAGATTATAAAAGGTTAAACAAAATTCTATGTAAATATCAGTTCACTCATTTTCACTTATATGCCCTAATAATGTGGATTACACTTTATTTTGATAGTCCACTTTGATAGACACTGTAATTATCATTAATTTGCAACTACAAGTCTGCTAACTTTCAGAGTAGACTGTTAGGGTAGGTTTAGGGTTAGAAGAATAAGTTCACATATACTTGCAAAGTTTCTGATGGTCAGTATGTTGTGTGTTGTGGACCCTTCAAAATAAAGTGTTAGAAGATACTAAGCAGACAGTCTGCTGATACTCTAATGACTGCTAGTTGATAAAGTTACTTACTGTTATTAGAATGTCTAAAGTGGACTGTCAAAATAAAGATAATGGGCCTCATTTACTAAACGAACGTACAAAAAATAGTAATTTCTATGCAAAACTAGGAATTTATCAATTTGGACGTGAGCGGTGGCTACGATCAAACCTCAGGTCTGGTCTCAGCTCCTGTATGCACGTTTTGGAGTCACCCGAACTTGCACGCAGCATTTAATTCTGCTGGAGAATTGTAACAGGATTCTATAGGTAATTTTCCTAACTGTCAGCCGAAGCTCATTAGTGGATCATTAGGATTTCAATATCTTTTATTTTATTTTTTAATTCAGGGCTTTAGCTTTATATGCACGAAGAGCAGTGCAAACAGGAGACCACGAAGATTCAACCGTCGCATCATGTACGTAGAAAAACAGAAATTTAGTCTATAAAAGAAATAGGGCTGCACAAAATATATAATGGGCTGTAATACAGTTAACAGATTAATAAAAGAAAAAACTGTGCAACAAGTATAGGCTACACCAGGGGCAGAGCCAGACATTATAAACATTCATGGCTTAGCCCAAATGTAGTTGGACTACATGTTTTTGTAAATACAGAGGCCCCAAAATGTAGATTATTAGGGGGGTTAGGGGGCGTAGTCCCCTGAGGAAATTTTTATTTTCCTGACTTAAATGTGTGCATCTTAAGATGTTTTAAGCTCCTAAAATGGATAATAATTTAGGTTTAAAACCAAGTCAGCAGGCAGTAGTAGCATAAATTATTTTCCAAGATAACAGATTCTTAAACATGAAAATTAGATTAAATGTTGCAATAAATGATCCATGCTCTGGAAATAGAGATGGTGTAGTTTGTTTATGTTTATTAATTTTAATAAACTAAATTTAATTCACATTTTTAATTCACACTGAGAGAAGTTTATCTTTTCCAATATGTTTAAACTGATTTTTACAAATTATGGGCATTTTTACCTTTATAAAGTGATTTTTTTCTAAAAGTGTCCATTATCTTTTGAGTCAAAATCTTATATTTAATCAGTGAAATAGAATAATAAGACATTTGGGCTGTTACCAAGTAAATGAAATCAACACAAAATCTGTAGCCTATGTGAAGTGGCATTTAGATGTATTTCTTCTCTGTTTAATCCAAAATTAATTAATTAATTAATTTAATTGAAGTTACAAATGCATAAATATTGTTTTGATATATTAAATATAAAACGTTAAATACATTAAAAAGTCGGAAAAATCTAAATGTGAAATTAAAACCGCCAATAGATGGCAGCAAATTAATCTTAATAAGTGAGTCATTGCGATTGAACCGAGTCATTCAAACGGGTGATTCATTCAGAAACGAAACACCATCGTGTTGCTCAGAAACGCAATAAAGTGGGTGTTTGGATTGATTTTTGTTGAAAGCAAAAGAGCTAAGATAGGCAATGTTATGTCTAAAAGTCTCTTAATTAACTTTTTGTTTATTGAGCTGTTGTAAAAAAAAAATCTAAGAACACACTGTAAATGCGCGCGTGCACTAGTCTAGACTTCATGTAATGTAGGAGTGTTTTGAATGTTTTTTGATAAATTCTCGATCGCAGACTATATATCACCCTGTGTGTGACGTGATCTCTGTCGGAGAGGAGAGAGAGAGAAAGTGCAGCTGATATCATTTAATCGATCCTGCGGGACGTGGAATTTAACTGTTTTTAAAACTAGATTTGTTTTTTTACAAAACTATTAACAAACCCAAAAGATTCGGCGCTTTTAATAAAACATTTGGGGCTGAAGCCCCAGAAGGCCAATCAGACCCACCCCCCACCCCCCCAGTGAAGTTTTTTAGGCTACATGTTAAGCAAACGATTTGTATACTGTTTATAATGAATGCCAGTGGCCTAATGTGTGTTTTATTTTATAGTTTAATACATAATTTTATAACTTCTTATTTTTAATTTTTGTTCTGTTCTGAATACTGTTAAATTTAAAATATTTGTTCTAGAGAAAGGGAAAGAATGTTTATACTCTATACATATAAATTACATAAATGCATGTTACAGCATTATTGTTTGCAATTACAGGGTTAACTGTTTTTTTTTTTTTTACTTTTCTCTTTCATGAGATTACTTCTTATTGGACGGATTTTGTTTCTTTGTGTCATAAACTATCAGAGGCTTCTAAACCGGGGTGTTTCTAGGGGAGTGATATTCAAATAACGATTGTTTTCATCTGTCACATTTATCAAAGTGCGATCATTCGTACGATGGGATTGGTGGCGTACAAACGTTTCATGAATCACACAAGAACAACTCGTAAGTTGATTTGTGCGCACGGATTTGCCACCTGATCTCACAAAATTTTGTGTAATGACCACGGACTCTTAACGCAAAATTCTGTCTTAGTTTCACGTGATGGACTCACGGAAAAGATTACAATGCAAGTCAGTAACAGGTTGGGTTATGTGAATTATGCTTTAAGAGTCCGTGGTCATTAAATGGAATTCTGTGAGATCAGGCATTCGTGTGTAAGTTATATTGATAAATGATTCCCAGTATGTCTTAATAAGATGAGGATATTTGAATACGTACTAGTTTTACAATGAAAACTCTGTAGTTTTCATTGTGTTATGCATATCAAATATGATGCAGCAGTGAAAACTGTATAATATAGCTATAGTGAAAATAACAATGTGCAATTGAACTTTTGACTCAAGTCCTGATAGTAACAGAGACATAACCCTTGTGATAAATTCCTATCTCTCCCTATCTCTCCATTGTTGTTAATTCTGAAGTAAACTGTAAGTGAAAATACTTAGACATTATCCGAGAGCAAAAGTAGACTTTAATGGTGTTGTAATAAACACTGCTTTGGTGCTATTTTTCATTGATCTGTTTCGACCCAACTGGAAAGGCTAGTAATAACTTGTGTTTATATAGTGCTGCTGTATTAAATATCTGTCAAAGCCCCAAAGTCACAACACCATTAATGGACTAGCAAAATGGTTGCTCAAACCTGCATTTATGGTTATCATGTCTAGTGTGGAAACATAAGGAAACATGATTTAATAGTTACTATTCAAGCTGCTTTTCAAGCTGTTACACTGGGGCATATTCATGAGCACATTTCTGTCTTAAATGATTTGTAAAACCTCTCTTATGTAAGTTGTTGCAATCTTTCCAGTGGAACAGGATTTATGAACTCTTCGTTGAGAAATTCATTCTGCTTGTCTTGAAGGAATAAGAATAACTGGGGAAAAAAGCAATCACTCATCAGTTTTTTAGTTAAAGGGGTAATGCATTGCAATTTTTTAATTTTATGTTTACTGTGATACATTTATAGTATTAGGCTTTTACATCAAAATCATAAAACATAATTTGGAAACAAAAGGTCATATTCTGAGCACATAGCAAAGTCAAATTTACAAATGGGAAACTCAGAATTCTAGATTATACACAAGTTGTAACATTAGAAGGAGTGTGTCGATTAGAAACAGTATGGAAAATTACTGCTCTATAATATAGATAATATCCTCCGTTATTCATAAAATGCAAATCGTTTCAGTGAACTGATTCAAATAACCAATTCACCAGTTTGTTCATACACTCTCAGAAATAAAGGTACAAAAGCTGTCACTGGGACGGTACCGTTTCAAAAGGTACACTTTTATACCTATTAGGTTCAAATATGTACACTTTAAGTATTAATATGTACCTTTAAGGTACTAAAATGGACACTTTAGGTACAAACATGTACCTTTTGAAAAGGTACCGCCCCAGTGACAGTTTTTGTACCTTTATTTCTGAAAGTGTAGGCTAATCATACAACGCAAAAATCTTTTTGAAGCACCCAATAATAATGTGAAACATGGATGTCTAAACTATATAAACAATTTCTCATCAATTCACCTTTTTACGTAAACCATGAAAAATGTAGAAACTTTAATTCAGTTCAGTTCTTCGGTCCGAGTCTGAACTTTTTCCTCAAACACCGACTGTTGGAGGAAGTGGAGAGCTGAATGTGTGGCAGAAAAACTGGCGCCATATTAGGGCTGCGCAATTAATCGATTTTCCAATTACAATTACGGATGCCACAATATATAATCGTTGGTGGCAATTAAAAGTCCATTTATGCTATTCTGATGTGCTTAAGATGTTTTTTTGTTTGTTTTTTTCTTTCTACAGGTGTTTCCATTGTTTTAGTTTTAGCATAACATTGCAATACTATTCATAGTTTAGCTTTTTCATTTTTAAAGATTAACCAATCCAATGTAGAACTGTCATTTGAGGCTTAATACCATAGAAAAGCAATAAAGATTTTTCAGTTTGAATATTTTCAGCTTGTTTATGTTCATGTAAAAAAATATTAAATAATATATAATGTAAAAAGTTAATTCAAACATGTATAAACATCATTCAGTGTAAATTTTGATAACCATAATTAATAATAGCAATTACAATTTTAAGGGAATAATCGACAATTCTGATTTTTGTCATAGTCGTGCAGCCCTACAACACAGGATCATAAGCACAATTATATTTTCTCATTTCAAATCGGAATTATATGAGACATCTGAAAGTGAGTTTTGATCGAGTAACTTGTATACTGACTGATTGATTGAATGAGACGATTCAGTCTAATTTTGTAAAATTGGCCCATCCAGTTTACTAAGAATAACGTCTCAAAAGAATGATTAATTCATAAATCAGAATAAGGCTATTGATTAATGCTATAATAATGTTCAGTTTCTTGCACAGACTGATTGTTGTGCTTCATAAGACCATAAGATATTCTGTATGTGTGTGTGTGTGTGTATCTTTATATATACATTATAAATATACACAGTATATGACCAAATATTATGTAAACAAAAACTTTCACAGTTTGCTTCATGTAACACAAACATTTATTGATAAAAATAAAAACCTTACTCGGAGGTACACATTTCCAAGGTGCACCTAAAGGCATCATAAGTATGTGTATTCATTGATTATAAGGGTATTGTTGAGAGTGCAGAACTTGTGCTGAACTGAAGTGATTTTAAAAGAAGCGATATCTGTAGATGTGTTTTGATCATCACAGTATAACGCGGCTCAGATTACAGACAACCAAAGTCTCGTCTGATGTGCTTCTGACACCGAAAGGTAAGGCAGGTTAAAGCAAGAGTCTGGTTAAATAGGCTGGAAAATATCTGATTGAGCTGTCAGTCCTATCATTACAGTCTGAGCTCCCCAGAGAAAGCCCTCAGTAACTTGTGAATAGATGAACTTTGATTTCATGTCTTTGAGAGATGTCAGTACTCATAGTAAAGTGCTATTTATAAAGCTTGTCTGACAGTTGCTTTACCCATTTGTAGTAACTATGTTGAGTGTTTTCTAATACATGGGAGTGGGCAGAGTTTCTTCTTCTATATCTTATTAACACAGATAATATAATTCCCAAAAAGAAGTCCTTACTCCAGATATTTAAGACTAAACTTAAATCTCCTTTGTTTCCTCTCATTATCAGATTTTACTTATTTTGGCTATTGTTTGTTGTTGCCTGTTTGTACTTTATTTGTGTTATTTGTGTTATTAGTATACTTGGGCTCTTGATGCTGTATACATATAAAATGTTATAAAATGTTATTATGTTTTACATGTAAAAAATGTTATTTAAAAAAGGATTATGAATATTTATACATGACTTAGTAAATAAGTGCAATCCTCTACGTAAAATAAAATGGTTTAAATTAGTGCTGTCAAACGATTAATCACGATTAATCACATCCAAAATAAGTTGGCTGTGAGGGGCTTTATAATGAGTTCTGAAGGATCTTATGACACACGACATGACTTGAGTAATGACTGCTAAAAATTTACCTTTGCATCACAGAAATAAATTGTTTTAAAATATATTTGAATAGAAAACATATTTATCGTATTATATATATATATATATATATATATATACTTTCTTTTTTTTTCAAATATTTTCAAAAACTAGGAAGGAAAGTGGATTGCTATTTTATTTTAACTATTTCAAAAGCACATACTAAGGACAAATGTGGTCAATTTAACAACCCTGATTCTTTGCTGAGCTGGTGCTGTTATTGTCTCCTAATTTGGTCTACCCTTAAAGATAACCAAAAGACACAGCTTGTACCAGCAGCTGTCCAAAGTGTGCATTCCTGTGCTGCCAATGAAGAAATTAAAGGTTTTAGAAGACCTATCACATGATGGGTCCAACGTGTCTAAATAAGGTCTAGGAGAGTCATGGCATTTGCAATTGTGGCTTTGGCAAGACATGGAGTCTGCACATATGCACGGTGAACTAAACGGTGAAGTCTCCGATTTGTTTGCCTGTTTTGCTTTAAAAGGTGCCCATGCTATGAGTTTAAACATAATCAAAACCAATTTTTAATATAAAATAGAAAGTCCAACTTTTGACTGCAGTCAGAGCTCTGCAGGTAACACAATACACATGACCTGATTGATGGACACAGAGGAGGGAATAAGGTCAAAGTCCATCAACTGTAATGGTAGTTGTTACCTTTCACTTTGATAACAGTGAAACAGAGACAAACATTACAGTTGTAAGCACATAATCTATGTTTTATTATCATTTTATAATATGAAATCAGTTTCTATTACTGTATGAATAAATATTGCCCAGTTCATCTTACTGTATACAGTCATCGGCTTCTATTTATATCAGCAATCCATAACTTATGTTCAGTCGGAGCAGTTGTCTTATTAGATTTCAGCTTGTAGTATATGCTACTCACAAATACTGGGTCTACAGGCAGAGTGTTTAAAAGTGCACAGCAACAGCAGCTCTGGGGAGAGCAAGTGAAAATTAAATAAATATTTTTTTGTGCAGTGATTATACAACTACATTCAATGTCCTTTGTAGAATGTTAAGGTTAGTGAAAAAATCACTTAACAAAAAAGTGATGTTGTATTTTAAATCTTAGAGTGCACAGTGTATAAAGTTATTGTCTCTCAAAAGAAAGAGTCAACTCTGAATCTTTGATACGAGTCATTTTTAAAATGAGACCCAAGCCATTTCATGTTGATGAGATGAGATGAAAATTAGACCGATCGACCAGTCACCGCAGATTAGTAGGGGTGTAAGAATTTGCGTATTGTGTATTCCAAATCAAAGTAATAATCCTTATCCCCTTGTTAGTAGAGACTTGAGTGAGGAGAGCATGTGCCTGTCATTATTTTGTCATTTGCAATGCACTTGTCAAAGGGAGCAATGTAATTTCCTCACTATCTTCAGCTGGTATGTTCCTGTGACAACAAACGCAGCACGGTGTGTGTCAGCAGATGTCACTGTTTTAATGTCATAAATGTTTTTTTGTTGTTGTTGTTGTTAGCATAACTGTTGCGAATAAACATACTACATTTAAATTTTAAAATGTTTGTAAAATCTGCTAAAATATAAAAACTAATATGTATATGTAAAGTTTTTTTTTTTTTTAATATAAAATGTAATCTAATTTTATTAAAATTGGCAAATCTGCTGACGCACACCATTCTGCGTTCGTTGCCACAGGAGCATCTCAGCTGAAGATAATGAGGAAATTGCATCGCTCCCTTTGACAAGTGCATTGTCCTCTGCTCACTCCAAAGTCTCCACTAACAAGGGGATAAGGAGGATCACTTGTATGACTTGGAAAATGACCATGAACCGTACAATACACGATGCACAAATCGCTACACCCCTTCAGATTAGCATCACGTTTGGAAAAATGAATCGTTGAACAAATCGTTTAGGAGTCGTTGAGCAAGTAAAGTAAAAATAAATGCATATTATAAGACAAAGAAAATGTTTTTGACCTTGCATGCAGGTCAACCTGTTGTTGGGGACTCCCAAAACCAAAATATGAATCTTTCAAAATGTAGGGTAGGGGCACTTTAAAAAAATATTAATCAATTCAATTTCTACTGCAGAAGTGTATAAACCAGTTCATATAACTGCAGCATGTGCCATGACCTGCAACTGAAAAATAAAATGAAAGATCTCAGGAATATCAGCTAATACCGTGCCACAGCTACACATGTAACTGATAGCCATGGATGCCTTTCTAACGGGTTACATTCCACTGTAACTCAACGTGCTTGAACTCCTGAAGAAGCAGAATAGAGTATATCATCAGGAAACCAAAACCAAGACCTCTCTGGTTACGTGACATCACTGGATTGCTCTTTAAAAAGCCATTCCAAGGGGGTGGATATTGAAGTTCATGTTCAAGTCGTAGTATTAATAGGAGCCGTAAACGACACCTAGATGAGGCGGTGATAAAATACAGTATATACACTAAGTCAATGGGTCGACCGTCTATGAACATATCCAGAGACAAACATAAGAAAATCTCAGAAACCCAGACACCACCAAAACCTTCCAATAACCCCAACGCAAAAAATACTTAGGCCAAAAGGTCTAATATTTTCCATTCACACCTATTATCTGAGGAATAAATGACTATCCAGCTGACTAAAAGCATTGGCCCTATGCTGTTGAGAATGACTTTGCTATCAAGACAAAACAGAACAACCTCATTCTTTTTTTTTTTACTTTTCTTCTTTTATCATATCATTAAAGACAGTCCATTTACACATGGAAATATCTGCTTTGTTATTAATACCTGCAATCTAGGACAGTGGCAGTTCAATGAAATATTAGCATCTAAAAATGTTTTCTGATTGAATATATTAGCCTTCAGTGATCCTGCAGAAATCATTCTGATATGCTGATTTCTGTTTAAGAAACATTTGTAATTATGATTGATGTTAAACACTCATATTTTTGTTGAAACTGTGATATGTTACAATTCAAAGTTTGGAGTAAGAAAGAATTAAAAAAAAAAGAAAAATTGAGTTATTATATTATATATTATTTTATATATTTTAGATGGATGCTAATCTTTTAAACATTCTGTTCATCAAAGAATAATAATTCACAATTTACACAAGAATATTAAGCACATATAAACCAAAATAAATAATTAAGCACCAACAATAACTGAGCAACAAATCAGCATATTATAATTGTTTCTTAAGGATTACATATTTATGAAGCCTGGAGTGATTCAGCTTTGGTCAAAAGCAATAAATTACATTTTACAATATGTTCCAATATAAACACTTATTTTAGTTTACAAGTACATAGCTTTATTTTGCAATTTACTGCTGTCCAAATTCAAGACAAATATGCATATGTAAGTTTTGCCTGAAATTCATGAGACAGTCTAGGAGAAAGTACAGGCTGCACAATATATTATATATGCCACTCATATGTCAGTATTTAGCAAATTAGTGGTGACAACAATTAGTGGAGTCCTGCAGAACAAGAACACTCTGCTCTCTGATTGAAACATGAATGAAACACTCACCCACAGTCCCTAAACCTCAGGCTAGTGTACTCCTGTTTGCTCCTGGTCAAACAGACTCCAGAATGATTCCTCTGATAGTGGTACCCATTCTCCAAAGATTTTTCCTCTATAGGTTCTATAATAAGAAGCGGGGGCTCCAAACCAAGAGTCAACACGTGAAAGAAAACATGACTGAATGGTTAGGAGGGCTGTAAAATCAATGAGTCACAAGCAGTTATTCTATTCCAGGGACAAGAGCTGCACCTCCACACATGCTTGCTCTATCAGTGATTGTGTGCAGCTCCACTGCTCTGCTGAGCTATATTTAACCTCTTCGCTTACTCAGTTGTAGCCAGTAGGGTGTGAGAGTGACATTAGGCTCTCAGAAGTGACAGCTGAGCCGTCTGATTCTCACATCAGAGGAGCTCCACCCACATGCAGTCCAGGAACTGCTGTGACAAGACAGTGTAGGATCTGACCTTATGAAAGCTCATAATTCAGATTTCAAGCACCAGAGGAATTATCCGGGCCAGTTTAGATCCGCAACTATCCTGTTGATTTCCACCGTCATAAAATAATATAGCCTACACAAAACCACAACTCACCTTCTTTCTTTTCTAGATCAATTGTGAGCTAAACATTTACAAAAAATACACTGACAATTCTGAGGAAAAAAATCTGAATTTCAAGAAGGTCCGAATTACAAGTTTATATCTTTATATATCCACTTTATACCTTCAAAAAAGTTTGCAATAAAATATAGTCGGAATGGTAACACTTTATTTACGGTTACACCTATTAGTTGCATGCACATTTAAGCACATATTAATGCATTATTGTACATCCCTAATCCTACCACATTACCTAAATTTAACAACTACCTTAATAACTATTAATAAGCAGCAAATTTAGAATTTACTGAGAAAAAGTTGTAGTTAATAGTTGTTGTTTTTTTGTTTTTTTACATTTTAGCTATTCTAAAGTATTACTGTTGCAATCTACAGGCTTTCATCCATATATATCCATTCTATTCCATTTATGTATAAATAACCAACAATAGAATGGAAGCCTGTTTCTGCTGCTACAGAAAAAAAAAAAAATATTAATTTCAATAAGTAATTTCAACTTAATTTTAGTAATTTTAATTAGTTTCTTGGCTTGTTTTAGGGATTATAAGATATGTTAATTTTTTTTTTTAATTATGTAGACACTTTAATGAGAATACTTTAAGAAGATAGAGAATGTAGAATATAATTTCTAATAATACTAATACTTCTCTTAACCACCAGATGGCCACATTGTGCAAGGTGTTGAAAAGCTTTGAGCGATTAATACAGTTGAGGGAAAATCCTCTGTGCTTTGCAAAGTTTAGTTTCACCATCAGTACCTTAAGTTTGATAAGTTAGAAAAGGTATAAGACACAACAATGGCAAATTAGGCATATGTATATTTGAGTAGCCTACATCACCTACAGTGGTAAAAAGGTGATGAGAGGAAAAAGTATATTTCAATGCTTTTGTGTTCTCTCGCAAAGGTATTGTGTTCCTCTTAGAACTTTAATGTAACTAATATGGGAGAAAATTTGTGTGCAGAGTCTTTCGTTTAACAATATTTTTATGTGTAAATTCAAAACTATGTGCAGCATATGTGTAGTTCCTAATGTAGGCACATTTGTATTTGTATGTGTAAATTAATTAATTAATATTTATATGTGTAAGGCTTGTGTAGGTCGCGCTTTCATTTTGGGACCAATTCTCACTATTTACTAACTATTAACTATGAGTTTTGCTTTAGTAAACTCATGTTACCCTCTTGTGTAAATGTATATTTATGTTTAGTGTGTATGTACAGTATGTATTTGTAGATTTATGTTTTAAGGGATGTATAGTTATGGTCATGCAAAAAAGAAAGGACACCCGATTGAAATCAAGTCAAGTCACTTTTATTAATATTGCCTATTGAAATACATGTTTTCTTTATCCGTACATAATAATAATAATAAAAAAAAATCAGGTGCAGGTCAGGTATTAAAATTTGCTGAATATAACCGCATTACATATCACACCATCTCATTATTTATTTAGCAACTAATTATTAACTATCAAGTGTGAGAAGCACTATAACTTGGTATCATAAAATGAGATTGAATCAATCTATCTATAAATCAATAAATGAATAAATAAAGCAAGCTTTTGAATTCGTACTATGTTTGACATAACTGGTTTGTAATATGTGTCATATCCAAAAGGCTTATTGATTTTTATCAATTATGATTATTAATTATTATCACAATTTTTGTTGTGTCCTAATGATATTGAATTCATATTTGTCAGACTTGCCAGACATGACTGAACATATTGCTGTCCACTGACTTGCCATTGGTGCCTAGAGCTGACTGAAGTATGAGGCTATATTTAGTTTTTGATGGAGGGATGGATTTATTTATTTAAATATTTATGTATGTTGTTGACCGGCTGCTGTTATTAGCGGTATTTAAAAATGAATTTCAAACAAAATTGAGCTTTGGAGCTTTTTGTGCTCAGAGGACATATTTACAGTGATGAGGGCAGTAACTGATGCTCTGCTGCCCTCTTGCGTTTGGATCCAAACTTTCAAGTGAAAAGCTGACGTGAAAAATGACAAAAGCATGAAACCTTTCATTTTCATCTTTTTTCTGTTTAACTATTGTTAATTGGTCAGATACCATGTGTTTATGATAAACGCTGGACGATAAAGTTGACATGATGGGGGAAAAAATTTATTTTAGTATTAGTATTTGCAGAATTAGATTTAGTTGCTGTTTATGAAGTCAAGGTACATGTATTTTAAATTGTAGCGCGGTCACGGATAGGCTGCAGTTGCTGCCGCCATTTTGACTGACAGGCGATCTGACCAATAATCTCGCGGGTATTGTGTGCCGCCGTTACTATCCGCCATTTAATCTGACAAACAAAACAGTTGTGCATAGTAAACTAACACCGGTTGTTAACTTGGAAAATGGTGAAAAGGTGCACGTATGTGGCTTGCAACGCGGACAGCAGGTACCCAGAAAGGCTGGGCAACATACAGTTTCACCCGTTCCCTAAACCTGCCAGAAATCTGGAGAAGTGTATGAAGTGGATAAGTTTGTGTGGACTCAGCAGCAGCTCTGTGACAAGCTGAGAAACCATTCCACAGCCAAACACGTCTATGTGTGCTCAAAGCTAACAGTTATACATACTGCACCTTTTAACTCTGTAGTACAAGTTATAACCGGAGAAATGTATCATTAAACGCTTAAGGTTACTAGAATAGCTAACCTAAATCGCAGTTTTGACTGACATTTCAGCCCTCTATCCTGTACTGTGCTGCTGTATGAATTTCCTTAAGGTGCAATCAAAGAACTTGGATATATCTACATTTATAAAAACGTAGGCTTCATCATATCAGCTTCTTGGTGGAAAAAAAAAACATACATCAAAGCTGAAATACAAGCTGAATTATGACAACACAGAATAGAGCTGCACAATTAATCGTTAAAAGATCGCGATCTCGATTCGACCCCCACACGATCTTAATCCAGCATTTATACGATTCAGCCAATTATATTTTCAAGGACAGGAGATGAGCATAACTCGTCTGATCTCGAGATAACACGCAATCACTCACAG
>JAUMHE010000069.1:18662157-18683231 GCA_032359235.1 Enteromius mattozi | reverse complement strand
TATATGTTAAATACATTACAAATAAAATAGAAATAAAAACACTCTCTTATAACCAAGACGCTCGCCTGCCAAAAGACTCTGAGCTAGAACAGACCACGGAGAAGTCTTCTGTGACCTGTGTTGTGAGTATGATTCAAATACTTGAATTGTTGGATTATTACATTTGGAATAGAAATATGAAATGGTAAAAAAAAAAAAAAAACCCACTAAATATCAAAGCAAAATTGCCAGTAGGTGGCGACAAACCTTAATTAGCGAGTCAGTGTCATTTAAAGGGTCATGACACCCCAGAAGACCTTTTTTGAGATGTGAACAGAACTGTACAGACTGGAGAGAATGCACTCTTATGATCCAGTCACCGCTGAATTATGCATGAGATTGTCTAACAGCAGAGAATTCACATCTCATTAATGAGCTTCATGTCCTCAGTTCATTTCTGTAAACATAAATGTCATTAAACTAACTGGACCTGCTAGTAAAGGGTTACCCATCAGCATGTCATTACAATCCTGCAGGAATTACTGGAAATCAAGTCAAAACACAAAGCTGGTCTATTTACAGCATTTATTTCAGAAATTTAAAACAACAAACACACAACAAGCACAACAAACTAAACTTGCTCCCTCCTCTTCACAAAAGCATCAAGCGAAAAAGATTGAAAGGCATCAGATCATGTCCAGTCACTGGTGTGTGTTCACACAAACGTGATGCGTGAGCGCGCCTGGTTGATCTGCCACACGTTCAGCTCCTCATACTCATCAAGAGCGGCCTGGAACTGAGCCGGAGTGAAGCCTCGAGACACACAGCGCTGCTCGGCCTCAGCTAAACGCACAGACCTCGCCGAGCCCTCACCGGACAGCTCCCGCAGCAGAGAGAAGATCACGTCCGCTGGGCGCTGCGCCCTACAGAGACAGAGAGAGGACAACTTCACTCCATACAATCAATTAAATATAAAAAGCACATACAATTCAAAACAAAGACAGAAACAGAAAAGCTCCCTTCCATCACAACACAGAGAACACTTCTGTAACACCACAGCATTTCAAAACGTCAAATATTCATTAACTTTTACTAAAACAAAAGGGATTGTGTGTATGTGTGAATAAGAGTGTGTGTGTGTGTGTGAGAGAGAGACAGACAGAGTTGGTGTACCTGGTGTTGCTTGTCTTGTCAGCCTGCAGCGAGTCTTTGCTCATCTCCATCAGTCGCATGGCCTCATTAACATCCTCCTTCTCTACAACATCCACCATCCGCAGACGAGCCTAAACACACACACACACACACTCATGTTTGTTTTGCTTAGTGAGGACATTGCATAGACTTCCAGTGATTTTCTATCATCTATCCCTAAAGCTACGCATCACAGAAACATGAGCAGAACACTAGATCTACATCAAAACTACTTTTGACTGATTTATAAGCTTGAGGACCAGTCAAAAGTCTTCACTAGTGGGTTGTCATGATACTTCGCTATATAAGAGAGGACATTTGGACCTCACAGGTAGAGTCAAACATGTAGACACACACATATGTGTCACATCCTCAGCTAATTAAACATGATAAAATCACACCACACTGATTTTCCAAAGTCAGATGCTTGGGGCAAATGGATGAGTTGTGCCGGCACTGTCAGACCGAGACAAGTGCAATGCCTTGTGGGAAAGCCAGCAACTGCCCAAGTCTCCGCCTCTCAACACCAGCTAGTCTCTGTGTGCTAGCGCTGCGTCGCATTCGGTCAGTTTTGCATGGGTTTGCACAGCGGCATGACCTGAGGCTGACTGCCCACCCCGCAAAGCTGACCGTCACGCGACAAACATTGATCCCAGCAGCACCCCTCGAACACAGCAGCAGCGGCGGAGTGTGTCGTCAAGTGCTGCTTCTACAGTAGACATCAACACAGCTACCTGCACAAACAGCACTTTTAACACCCAGCGCCCACATCAGACCAGATACTGGATCAGACCAGATTACACCCAGATCAAACAGGATCAGAACGGATGAGGCACAGATCATAACTAGATCAGAACAGAAATGGATGAGACCAGCTCCAGAGATCCAGTCCAGCTGGTAACAGTCATGTTCTGCTGTGGAGGTGTGTGTGTGTCTCACCAGGGCAGTAGAGAGGCGCAGGATGGACAGCAGTGTCCGGGCCGAGGTGAAGGTGGTGTCTTTACTGACTCGTGCCTCTTTCCTCATCTCTACATACGCAGCTGTGATATAATCAGACAGATTCTCAGGAACCACCGGCTGCTTCTGCTTACACTTACTGATGTAACGCCTGACAGAAACAGAAGAATGAACATAAGATTGATTTAATAACTCAAATTTGTATTAAACACTGATATTATCCACTGTATTACTTTATTCCTTCACTGTTGTGCAGGATCTTTGACATGAATATTGTGTGACTTCTCTGAATGCAGTAAAATACAGCAGTGAAGAACAGGTGGCTCAAACATACCAGCAGTGTTGGGAAGATTACTTCGGAAATGTTACAGATTATAGATTACAAGTAACTACAGCGCTCAAAATGATAGAAAAACTACATTCAAATTTTCTACTTAAATAATTAAATTCAAGTTATATTCTAAATCAAAAGGCATAATTTCTCTTAGCAAACCAAGCCAAAAGGGAAAAAAAGCTTTGGTTTCTCTCCTGACGCCACAAGAGGGTGCATTGAGCAAAATATTGTGCACATTTCTTCAAAGCATATTATTATTTATTTATTTATTTTTTTTTTTTTTTTAAAGTGCATAACTTTTTAAATAATGTTTATAAAGCACATTAAAAAAAGTATGTATGTATCTATGTATAGGTTAATGAATGACCGAAAACCAATCAGAGTAGGCTACTTTCTTCATTTAAAAGCTTGACAGGCAGTCAGATGTGGGAGAAACAAAGTTCTAATACATATTTCTGAGACAAGTTGAACTTACATTAATTTTACAAGCCTTTCTAAACCCTTCTGCAAGACGAGTGTAATAGTGATAGAAGTCTGCCTGATGTTTTGCATTGTGGAGAAATGTGGTGAGATGTGGAGATTTTTTTCACATAACTAGACAAATATTCAAAGTTCTAATTATTTTTTAACAGCCCTACAAGTAACCCTGTTTAAAATGTAACAACTGTTTATATGTAACCATTTAAAATTATTTGGTACTTTTTGGTTACTTTTCCAAATGTCTCAACTTAACTGATTACAGCTGAATTACGATTAGAATAATTTACATTTTAGAGCACAGCCAACACAATTAGATGACCACACCTCTTTATCTTCAGATCTTCCTCAGCTTAAATACAGATTTGAAATCATAAGAGGTATTTTAATAGCAAATGATACTGTTTTTGAATTCAAATCTAGTGCGTTTACCTCATGAGCTTCATGTGGATGGGGGTGAAGTGTGTGGGCGGCTGCTTGCAGTGCTGGTGGACGTATGTGATGTGCTGCGCCAGACGCAGATCGTTGTCCGCATCAGGTTTGTCCTGTATGAGCCAGAGGAGGTCGAAGCGCGACAGTAGCGCTGCTGGCAGCTGGATGTTCTGCTCAATGGTTTTGCGAGGGTTGTAGCGGCCATATGCTGGGTTTGCCGCGGCCAGGATAGAACAGCGTGCATTCAGAGAGGTCATGATGCCGGCCTGAGAAAAACACCACACAAACACATGATGATGGGGACAGAGCTGGGTGGTATGACAAAATTTTTTTTATCATAGTCTTTTTCATAATTCAGCAAGTGAAAATATCTATTCTAAACTTATACTTTGATCTCTCCCACACAAGTGCCTCCTGCTAGCAGTGAAGGAATTTGCGTATATGCTGCGGTAAATAGATTTGGTGAGTGAAAAATTCATTCTATACTTATACTTGGCCTGTATCTCACACATAGTAAAATCTAAGAATTAGATGCATCGATCTCTGGATCAGTCATTTTGTACGGAACTAGTATCGAAGAGAGGAGACAGATCTAAATCCAATATTGTGCATAAATATTGTGTTATTGTTAAGCCCAATGAAGCACCATAAAATTGTGCACTATATTTCAAGTGTTCTGAAGCTGTTCCAGTTTAATGTGATGTACAAATAAATATTTAAAAGTGAAATTAAAGTGACTTTCACGGTGCTCTGCATTTAACCCATCCAACGTGCACACACACACAGGAGTGAGAAGTTATCAACCACACACACCGTGAACACACACCCGGAGCAGTGGGCAGCCATTGCTGCGGCGCCCGGGGAGCAGTTGGGGGAACGGTGTCTTGCTCAAGGGTCTCACCTCAGTCGTGGTATTGAAGGTGGAGAGAGTGCTGGTTATTCACTCCCTCCACCTACAATCCCTGCCGGACCTGGGACTCGAACCCACGACCTTATATTTAACTTATATTTACTTGGGATCTTTAACATACTTATATTTAACTAACGTAGTTAAATAATTAATATTGAACTTATATTTAATACAAAGTATACTGATTTAAACTATATTATTTCCATTATAGGTTTTATTAAAAGCATGCTAAAAAGGGCTGGTACATATATTAACCAGAATTCGTCCAAATTTGTCATTTTTGATTACTGCCATTGGCTTACAAAGTGAATTCTGATTGAATGCTGTGTAAAATAAGTGTTTATTTAAAGTCATCTTTAATTTTGTCTATGTTTTTTTTTTCACTGACATTTATTCTCAAATAGCAACATGTTAAAGTATCTATATTTTAAACTGCACTAATATGCAAATGTCAACTGGATTTACAACTGCTGGGATATTAATAATATAGTATACTATTTAAAATATGCATATTGCAATAATATATATCTTAACATTCATGATTTTTCATAGTCAAATTAACCAAAAAATGCTTATTAAAATATAATAAAAAAATAAAAAAATAAAAAAAAACAGAGAGAGAGAAAAAACTGATGTTCTCAGGTTAAATGCTGATCTAATACTGCTCAATATTAAGACTTAAGTGTTAGACAAAAGCTTCACTTACCATTAATGAACAGCCTTACAGGATTCATTTTTGCATTCATCATGTTTATCTTGGCAGAACAGGTGTGTATCAGCCAATCTTCAGTGTGTGTGTGTGGCATTAATCTCTTGAACAGTTCACACTGCCTTCGGAAGCAGACTGTACCATCTCCATAACTCTCAGAGGGAGGACAAATGAAATCAGATTGGTTTATTGTGCTCAATGCTCCAAAAGGAAAATGGCTACCAATTCAGTGGATTTGTAAATATACAACAACGAATAACTATAATCTCTGAATAAAAAGAAAAGAAAAGAAAAGGTTATTAAGTTATATACCAAAATGAATGCCTCAAAATCTGTTTATGTTTTGTCAAAACATTTATTGGGATAGTTTACTGTGTTTAAGCTTTCACTGTATTTACACAGTATTAAATGCAAATTAGATTAAATAAATTTAAATTCAAAAATTGAAAAGAAAGGGTAAGAAAGAAAATGTTATTATATCAAAGTTTAAGATACAGAGGACAGCAAAAAAAAAAAAAAAAAAAAAAAAAAAAAAATACTTATGTGCACTGATTCACTGACTCTCTGGCTATATTATAATCCTAATTTATTACCAGTTGTCACATTATGATGTTTTATAGTAGGGCAAAATCTGTCCTCACCATGAACTGAATTTTGCACTTTTTTTTTTTAAATTCAATATTACTTGGAATAAAATTATTTGAAAAGAAAATAGCAATAATTTTATAATAAATTTAAAGTGAGAAGGTTCTAGATTCAATCAAAAAACACATTTTTGGGGGTTATGGAGAAGTTTGGACATAAATAGCCTGTTTTTAACAAAAATGAATAAGTCAAACCAGAACACTTTACAATAAATGATTGTTTCTTCAGACTGAAAACAAAAGGAGCAATTGGGGGAAATATATTATATATTTTTGTTTATATGATATATATTATTATATTTAGCAAGTTCATAATATCCCAGCAGTAGTAATTGTGGATAATTTTAATAGATATTTGAAGAAGCCAAAATCTTCCCATTAAAAGGGTGCTAAATCTGAGATCTATTAATAACTGCACAAATGCCTTTGTTTGTTTGACATGGCATTGAAAAGACTTTGGTCAACAAATAAGTCAAAAACCTTTAGGGCCAGACTTTTTCATTTCAGGCTTTATGAGTGGAATGTCAGTCATCTGTGGGGTCACGTGTGCTGTGTTTAATAGAGCTCTTGTGAGCGCTCGCAGTCAGTCACGTGCTCGTCACGGCTCCAGGAAGTTCCCGCAGCACACATAGCTCTTTGCTAGCTGTCAAACACTGAATCCTGGCGGGTATCAGCTCAGAACAACGGACAGCAAAACCCGAAATAAACCACATTATCGCGCAGGACAATGGGATGAAATACATTCGGAATTTGAGCATCGAGCATTTGTGTTTTAGCAAGATTAAAGGGCAAAATATGAAAGCTACATAACGTTACTAGCCAACTGCTCATGACACACTAACAAAACAACAATACACAAGAGTTGTTTCTTCATTTATTTTTGGACTCAAGAAGGATGGAGCGGGACAATTCAGGGACATTTTACGAGAGTCGAGCTGGTTAACGATCATTATAACTGTTGTTTGGCAGTGGTTTTGTTTTATTCTGTTTGTTTACAATTGTTCTGTCAACTGCCGGTAGATTGTAAAGTGGTTTTGTTTCCTATCTTAACATTTATTTACGTGTTTGGTCGTACATAAGAGCTCCAGTATGCATGACGCATACGAGCCCGTTCCTATTCTGGAGAAATTACCCCTTCAGATCGACTGTCTGGCGGCCTGGGGTGAGTTCTGCTTCCCTTCCTAATTACATGCATCACTAGCACCTTTTCATTCCGGAATAATAACTGCATCTTAAAACCTTTGCAAACGAACTGCTGCGTTTCTCTTTGGCTGTGTGTCAAAATCCTGTTTAGCTGGGTACATACAATGTCTAGACAGGTTTTATTGAGCAATATAGATCTAATATTTGAACATTTCTGGTTATGTATCAAAACCTGATGAGCTGAGCTCCCTATCAAGAAAAAAAAGAAGCTGGTCAGCTGACTTGGAAACAGGCCTGTGATCTCCAAAACAGCTGTTTAGTTTGACAGGTCACCAGGTTTTGAGTCATAGCTGGAGAAAAAACACAACTATATTTGTCAAGAACGACATATATTTCATTAGTTAGGCAGCTTGCAAGGGGTTGAGCGTAGTGTTATTGTACACATTTGGATTAGATTCTGTCAAGGAAGAATAAGGGAATTGAAAGCTCAGTAAAGTACAGTTAAACCAACTGTTAATTCCACATATGTGAGGTTATGAGGTTGGTTTGTACATGTACAGTGCATACAGAGGGTGTGTGATGATTAGAGCCATCTAAAGGTCTTTTGAGTTCATTTCAAGTGGTCCAGTGGTAAAAGTCAAACTGTGAGCAATTATTGCGTGGCATTTGTATGTGCTAAATACTTCTCTATGTTTACATACATGTGCCTTAAAATGTGCTTTTAGACATCGGTTTTTAGATACATGGATGAAATGACACAAAACCAATAAATATAAAGTTAAAAAATAAATAAACAATTAAATAAATAAAAATGGTCAAGCAATTTTATCATTTTTGGACCACTAGAACTGACCCTCTTAATTTGGTTTGTGCTACAGAACTAGTTCGATGAACATATATTTAAAACGTAGCCATGTGTCATTGATGTGTGATAATCATACTGTGTTTGCAGATGATTGGCTCCTTGTGGGAACCAAACCAGGCCATCTGCTTCTGTACAGGATCAAGAAAGATGCGGGTGCATAGATTTTGTATAGCATAAATAATTTGTGGAGTTTTATTTTTAAGGCAAAGTGATGATGTCTTTTAATAATAATAATAGTAGAATTAATAATATATTTTATTTACAGGTACAAACAGGTTTGAAGTTACGTTAGAGAAATCCAATAAGAACTTCTCAAAGAAGATTCAACAGGTATGAGTCCATCCATTAAGTGACTAGTTTAATTTAGTTTGATTTTTAATTTTACACACAAATTGATTTTATGGGCAAGCTGCATGAATGTTCTTTAAAAATATTATTCAAATTATTTTTATTTACATAGTTGAATAAGAGGATACGTCATGAGGATGGAATAATAATGAACTTTAAAGGAACAACTGTTGTTTGCTGCTTCTAATATTTGTTTTTCTATTTCCTTTCTCAGCTTTTTGTGGTGTCACAGTACAAGATTTTGGTTAGTTTGTTGGGTAAGTATTTCCAGATTTGTTTAGTTAATGACTCCTCAGATCCTTGAGTTTACATGTGCGCAAGTAATGTGATTATTTCCAATAATGAAAATGAATAAATCACAGTCAAACGTTTGCATAACACAAAGCTCCCATTTACTTGTAATTTTCATTATTCTGATTATTTGCTAAGAAGTATGGTTATTTTTACCGCCATTATTCACATACCCCAGTGCACAGAACAAATGATGAACTCACAAGCAGCAGGTGTTTTACTGGCCACTGTTTTGATCTATTTTAATCACAATTTGGAGTGGACGGAAACTCCATTCAATCACAAACACATACACACTTTAGTCAGAGTGGTATAGATGTGATTAAAGGCATTTACGTGCTTTTTTTATTGTGATTAAAATTAGCATATGCTGCAAAATTTACTCCGATTATGAGCTCAAACGAATGATTTTGATCAAAGTATTGGGTTTACATGAGATAATTGTTAATCGCAACATTGCCTGTCACTTCATAATCGCATTATGACGGTGCATGTAGAAGTAGTCATTGTCATATGATGTGTTCTCATATCGCTTCATTGGTGGCTTGCATTTGAGGAACTTGTATCCTAGATCAAACTGATGTGGTGTGAGTGTGAAGCATCTTAAGGAACGGTGTAGTTTCAGTGTCGGTAGTATCATTGCCTTCTTTTTGTTTCAGAGAATAACATCCACGTTCACGACCTGCTCACGTTCCAGCAGATAACTGTTGTTTCCAAAGCCAAAGGAGCCACACTGTTTGCCTGTGACCTGCAGGTAGGTTAAAGAATCACGATGGCCTGTTTATTTGCATGCAGTGGCCCCAAAAAGTTGTACTTGTCAAATGTTATTGGAACATGTTGATGCCTGAAGTTACTCTGCTGAAGACACCTGCATGAATGTGAAGAGAACTTCGTATATCAACCAAAAATCATGGATCTTGTGGACTGCAGTGAGGGGCTGTTGCAGCTGCTTAAAGGTCATTGCAAACAAATCCTGACAAAGCTGATGCTGCTATGAGCGGAGTTTATATAAATATGTGTGAAAAGAGAAGTTAAAGCTGCAGTCCATAACTTTTTTTGTGTTCAAAATTTTATATAATAAGCAACTTCACCATGAGTCCATTTCCCATTGTCCTGAATCACTATGGTGCACCTATTATAAGTGTTTATATTTGGACTGTTTAGACTGGCTCTGGTAGGTACCGCTGCTGAGTAGCCCAGTCTGACTTTGACAAACCAAACAGACGAAATTGCTGTAAGATTATTTCAATGTTCCACCCACCTATTACAGACTACTAACTGCTGCAGACTAATGGTAGTTTGAAGGTGATTACCAGCTGGAGGGAATTTCGAACAAATTACATTTTGGCTTACTTTGGTTCTTTGATTGCACTTGATTTTGATGTTTATCAGGGCCTTAAGTGTGACTTAAGATGTCCAAAAACTTCTGGGGCCAATTCAAGTGAATGCAATTGTTGATTAATGGTTTGACCTAGCGATTGCATTCGATTTCTGATTTGTACTTTTGTTTCGCTCTTTCTCTTTCTTTTTCTTCAGCAGTCTAGCTCAGGTGAGGCCAAACTGCGGATGTGTGTCGCAGTCAAGAGGAAAATTCAGCTGTATTACTGGAAGGACAGAGAATTCCATGAATTACAGGTTGGCTTGAGGCTTAAAAACATAAACGAAATATCGCTGGTAAACCATAATGTTAGCCTAAATCATGTTTGGCCACTATTGCAGGGAGATGTCGCTGCTCCAGACATTCCCAAGTCCATGGCTTGGTGTGAGAACTCCATATGTGTGGGTTTCAAACGAGACTACTATCTGATCCGGGCAAGTAAAAAAATGTAGTTCTGCTCATGAGTGTATAGTTTGCAGTTTTGTCAGAAAAATGTCTATGTTAGCCAGCAACAAAACCATAAACCATTTTGTTTATGGAAGCTTGCTGCTCTCCAATTTTATTTACAGTATATATCAGGTGGACAGTGAACAGACTGTTGCAATGCCATCTGAGATTCTCTCTCAAATTCTGCAGCTAACTGTATCACAGCATGAATGTACATAGACATAATGTTTTTGGGGTCAATCATGTGACTTTTCTTTTTAGATGGACGGACGTGGCTCGGTCAAAGAACTGTTTCCCACAGGGAAACAGCTGGAACCGTTGGTGGCCCCATTGGCTGATGGGAAGGTCGCAGTGGGTCAGGATGACCTCACGGTTGTTTTGAATGAAGAAGGCATCTGCACTCAGAAATGTGCCCTTAACTGGACAGACATTCCTGTTGCGATGGGTATGTGTGATCAGTAAAAAGTTCAAAATCTTGTCTAATATTACTTTCATTGTCAAATGCACAAGCTTACCGTATATAAGCACAACAAAAAGAGTTGGAAACACGCCTAACATAATGCAATTTCTTTCACCTGATAAACTGTTAATAATAATAATAGCAAAAATACTCAAATAATTGAACATATTTATTTTTTCATAACTGAAAAGAACATATTTGGTATCAAAATTAGTTTGGAGAATTGTGAAGTTTCTCTAGTATCTAACAATTTGGTATCTAACAGCCTTGTTTCCAGCAAAAATAACCATGTCATGATATGTATTGTTATCATGACGTAAAGTTACTCGTTTGTAATAAACAGCAATATGTACGTATATAAATTTTTATTAAAACATTCTGAACATTTCCACAAACCTTTTCTGAGTGATAATACAAACAGATTGGATTCATGGAATTGGGTTCATGGAAATAAATGAATTCAGCAGCTGCTTAATATTGATTTATGACCAGGCCAAAACAGAATCTGTACCTGCAGAACTCAGGAGAAACATTCACAGATATCCACAGACTAAGAACCCCCAACATGCAGAGTTCATCAGATCCTCTGCTCTTTGCATGGCTGCTTTTTAAATGTTTCCACTCATTTTTTGAACTTTCAGCTAGCAGTTAGAGAGTATGTTACTGTCAGCAGTTTCTAACACATTTTACCATTTTTAAATCCATTCCACTGATTTGTCAAGTCATGTCTGAGTCTATTTTCACGTGTCTGTTGATCAGAGCACCAGCCACCGTACATCATCGCAGTGCTGCCTCGCTATGTGGAGATCCGCACCCTTGAGCCCAGACTGCTGGTGCAGAGCGTCGAACTGCAGAGACCGCGCTTCATCACCTCCGCTGGGTGAGAGCTGTCTATGAAAGCTTTTTTCCTCACAGTATTTCATTTTCATGTTTCATGTTTTCTGTCATTTGTTTAAAGTGCCCCTATTATGGGCTATGAAAGGTTCATATTTTGGTTTTGGGAGTCCAAAACACTTTCAATTTTCTTATAATCATTTATTTTTATGTTACTTGCTCAATGACTTTTAACGATTCACTCAAAAATACATTTTTCCAAATCCCTCTTTTGTGTGATGCTGCTCTGCAGTGATTGGTCTCATTTTCAGAGTCGAGTCTTGCGTGTGAGACACAATAACTTTATAAACAGTGCACTTTTAGATTTAAAACATTGCAGGATGTTTTCATTCACTTGGAGCTGTGTTATACGCTGCATGAAAGCTCGTTTTCAAAAATTTGTAATTGGTGCATTTTAAAACTAGTAATGTCCCACTGTATTTGTCGATGAATCAGGTTGTTCAATGGGTTGGTTAAACAGGATAGCAAAAATGTCTGAATCAGTTCCCACTTGTGTTCAATGACGCAGATATTTACCTATAATCCACTGAAACACCTCAGAATCCTGAAAGATCATTTTTATTTAAGTGATTTGCTCGTCATCGTGTCGTTTCAAACTTCTATGCATTTCTTCTGCAGGACGCACAAAAAGACATTTTGAACATGAAACTAGACTTAACCTCACTATCTTTCATTGTATGGACAAAAAAAGCAATATCTTCTTTTGCGCTCCACAGAAGAAATAATAAAAGCCTTGCATGTTTGGAACGACATGAGAAAATCATTATAGAAATGTAATGTAACTATCCCTTTTGAATTAACATTTAAATGTCCAGCTTGTGAATGACTCTGTACTACAGGTAAAGTTGTATTCTGATCAAAAGATTAAAATACCTTAAAGGGCAGAGGTTTTTTACTCATGATTGATCACCTGAATTTTAAAGTTATTTTTGATCTGATGTTTGAGGCATGTTTTCATTAAATTGCTGTGAAAGGTGCTCTGACTCTGTTGTTTCTTTCCCTCTGTAATTTCACAGATCCAATGTTGTGTATGTCGCTAGCAATCACTTTGTTTGGCGTCTGGTGCCCATCTCTATAGCCAGCCAGATACGACAGCTGCTACAGGACAAACAGTTTGAACTGGCACTTCAGCTAGCAGTGAGAAACTTTTCAACATCCAGTAAATAGTAAATGTAAAGTACACAGTGTTATCATAGTTTGAGCTTGTTTTTGTCTCTCTCTTTTTTTTTTTTTAGAAAATGAAAGATGATTCAGATGCAGACAAGAGACAACAGATTCATCACATTCAGAATCTGTTTGCCTTCAACTTGTTCTGTCAGAAACGCTTCGATGACTCCATGCAGGTGTTTGCTAAGTTAGGCACAGGTGAGTTTATACAGCAGTGATGATGCACCACAAATGAGGACAGAAAAGCATAAAATTATGAAAAGACGTGTCCAGTGTGTAAGGCATAAATTTAATATTGATATATTTGAAATGCATATAAAATGTATGTACATTTGGATTATACAGCTTTAACATAAAACGTAAGATTTCTGTAATATAAACCTTTAACATATTCAATTTTACATCAATAAATCCAATTTATTCCACAACTAGCCATATTTTAAACATGTTCATGCTATTTAACAAAATTAATTATCAACAATGTGAAAGCATTTTGAAAATATGATTATATAAAATTAAATAGATTTATATAGTTAAAAATAAACTATGTCAGGATTTTTGAGGGCTAAAATCTTACCTTTTTCTTTATGTATGATTGACAAATATGCACCACATGTTTTACTTAAACTGCTTATTTTATGTTAAAACTGTGAAAGCAGATGGGGATGTGCAATTAAAATACTTCAACCTTCAAAAATACATTTTTTCATTGATTAACAAGTATTTAAGAGAAACTTTCTGGTGAGCTTTTTACCAACTGGTTTAAATACCAAAAATCAGACTGGTGTTTTGGAAAGTTATTTTCATTTTTGTGTGCACTATATATCAGATGGTCTGTGGTCTTGTCTGGGGCCAATTTAATTTGTTATTTAGTCCACTAGAGAGTGCCATTGGATCAGGAAAGAAAGATGTATGCATAATAGAGTTCTGCAGTGATGAAGTATTTGTGACCCTGGAAGTATAAATTTTTCGAAATTGAGAGGTAAACATAATCTAAAAAACCTGCATAAATAAGCTCTCCATTAATGTTAGGATATGACAATATTTGGTCGAGATACAACCATTTGAATATCTGGAATCTGAGGGTGCAAAAAAAAATCTAAATGCTGAGAAAATCACATTCAAAGTTGTCCAAATGAAGTTCTTAGCAATGCATATTACTAATTAAAAATTACTTTTTTATATATTTACGGTTGGAAATTTACTTAATATCCTAATAATTTTTCGTGTAAAATAAAAATGGATAATTTTTACCCATACAATATTTTTGGCTATTGCTACAAATATACCCCAGCGACTTAAGACTGGTTTTGTGATCCAGGGTCACATTTTTGAAGGCCAACCCTGGTCCCTTCAATAAAAACCCTATAGGATTTTTGTATTGGCTTCTAAAATGAGTTTGTGTCGTGACCAATAAAATGTTTGATTTTTAGATGTGATAGTCTTCACAAATTAACACAGCTTCATTTCATACAATCTCCAAAAGTAAAAAGCTAAACTACACAGCATCACTGCCATAAAGATTCCAATCTTTAGCCTATTATTTTACATTTAGACAGAAAGGTTGAGTTAGAATAGTATGTGAGAGTGCCTTTATAAACACAATGAGACAGTGAAAGTAACTAGTGAGTAGATGAGTTTATCTGTTCCACAACCTCTGAAATGTCTTTTAGACACTTGTTAGCAAACTCATTTTTCAACACAAGTAAAAGCTTTTTTTTATTTTTAATTTTTAATTTTTTGAAATTGGTATTACTAAATATATTTTATGTGATAGAATAAAATGTGAAAATCTCTTGAGCTTGTTCACCACAGACCTGATTTCAGACATTTAACCCATTGACTTTAGGATTTGCTCTTCTCTCATATAGATCCCACTCATGTTATTGGACTGTATCCAGACCTTCTCCCCTCTGACTACCGCAAACAGCTGCACTACCCCAACCCTCTTCCCGCGCTGTCAGGAGCCGAGCTGGAGAAAGCCCACCTGGCCCTCATAGACTACCTGACACAGGTATTCACCATTTATCAATTTCAGTGTTCTTAAACTTGTTTTCATCTTGTTACAGTTTCCTTTGTATGTTTTATGATAGAAACGCAGTCATTTAGTGAAGCAGCTAAACGACACTGATCCCTTTACCACCTCCCCTCTCATGGAGGGAACCCCCACCATCAAGAGCCGCAAGAAGCTCCTTCAGATCATCGACACCACTCTGCTTAAATGTTACCTCCACGTAAGGCCTTCAGATTGTTCTCAGTAGCTCTTTTCTGATTAACAACCATTGTTGATTCAAACTGATATTGAAAATACAGTGAACACTGATGATAGCATCAGTAAACTTAAGCACTTTGAAAATGTATTCATATAAACACAAACATGAACTACACATGCAAAAATGGATTAAATATTTTATTATTTACTTTACTCTTTTGGGTTGGTAAGATGTTTTACTTTCATTCAGCAAGGATACATTTATAAAATTACAAAAAAATTACATTTTAAATAAACATTGCAAGCTTTGCATCACAGAAATAAATTGCGTTTGAAAATGTTACATATTTTAAACCGTAGTATTATCTCTGCAAGATCATTTGTGGCTGCTGCTATTAATACTTTTCTAAAGAAAATGTGTGACTTTTCAGAATCTTAGTTACCACAATTTTTATTTATTTTACCAGTAGTGGTATTTTTATTGTTTTACTACAATAAGCCTAAATTGACACAGGATCTGATGATCAGTTCATTAAAGATTGTAAGCTGTAATTTAATTCTTTAGACAATTGTAGCATAAACTGAAAAATATTTTCCTTCAAACTGTTAAAAAAAGTAATTATATATTTTTTCAAATTCTCATTAAAGTAATGCCGCCTATTAACATTTTTTAACAAGCTAAAACCCATCATTAATAATACAGTATGAGAGCATGATGCAGTACATGAATATATAAATACTTGTCTGTGATACCTTAAGCTCTTGCCTAAGTAGACAGATCACTGCAGTTATAGTCAGTTTATCTCATCTCACTAAAGTATTCAGTGTAATTGTAAGAATGTATTTTTTGTAATCCACAGACCAATGTAGCCTTAGTGTCGCCTCTGCTGCGGCTGGAGAACAACCACTGTCACATAGAGGAGAGCGAGTATGTGCTGAAGAAAGCCCACAAGTACAGCGAACTCATCATCCTCTATGAGAAAAAAGGCCTTCATCAGAAAGGTGTGCTCAGTCTTCTCAGCTTCCTCTTACTGAGAAGGACGTACATGTAGATCGTTAAATGAATGTTAATGTGACCTCCGGTAATCTCCATCAGGAGTGTAATCTCTGTGGGTGTCCTCAAGCATCTGATTATGATTTGGAGGGCTCAGAGCAGTTCTTGTTTACAGAGATACTCTAATCAGGTCCTGAGCCTTTTTGTTAATGTCATGCCTTACAGAAGAGATGATGAGGAGCAGGCTGTGTTGATCTATACTGCCCAATGAAATCTCACTAGAGCCAAGCATTTATATAAACATCACTTTCATGAATTCCAGCACTGACAGTTGTTTTCTATTGCTTCAAAAGTAAACAGTATTTGTGTCATTGAGTGATTGAAGTTTCAGTTAGAAATCCAGTTTTTAACATGCATTCAAATAGTTTATGAATGCTTGGGAAATAACACAGTAATAGGTCTTTTTTTAAGAGTAACAACTATTTATTGTCAGTATATGATTTTGCATCATACTTCAGTCTTTCTCTCTTGACACAGTTACTCACTTAAAAATGCTTAAACATTTTGCTGTGATGCTGCAGATTCTGAATAGTCTTGACGTCTTTTAGTTCAGTAGACTTACAGAAGTGTGATTGTCCAGCTCTGCAGGTTCTGCTGGATCAGTCCACCAAAGCCAACTCTCCTCTGAAGGGCCATGAGAGGACTGTACAGTATCTTCAGAGACTGAGTAAGATGACCTCACTCATTCACTGCACATATACTACTTAGTTAAAGGGGTCATATGATGCGATTTCAAGTTTTCCTTTCTTTTTGGAGTGTTACAAGCTGTTAGTGCATAGATAAGATCCCTGAAGTTGCAAAGACTAAAGTCTCAAAACCAAAGCCTATGCTGGCTGTGCACAGAGACAGTGAGGCAATTCTACCTCTGCAAGGACAGTCTGGTGCTTCTGACTCACAACCTTTAAGTAAGTTACATTTTCTTATTAAAAGGATCTGCTACTTACTATTCAATCACCAGTTTTGAGCAGTGAAGGGTAATGTTAGTGCTTGCAGACATGGTGTTATTATGAGGCGTGATGCAACGTGATGTGTAAAAAGACAGTACTAAGTACTAAATGATAATCAGTAATTATGTCTCCACTGATCCAATAAATGCCTCGTTTGTAGTGTTTTATTGTTTTGGTGTCATAACGCTGGGATACGACATCACATTATGGTAAAGGGTGTAACATTTCCGCCACATGCTTGAGGTATTCGGCCAATCACAGTGCACTGGATAACTGGCCAATCAGAGCACACCACTTTTTTAGAACGATAAGCTTTTTACAGTTCGACCCGTTTCAGAAGGCGGGGCTAAGAGGAGAAGCAATAATGTACAGAATGTGGAAAATAAAGTGTTTTTTATTACTTAAACCACATAAACACATTGCATTACACCAGATACACAAAATAATGTTCTTTTTAGCAACATCACATGACCTCTTTAACAAACAAAGTGCTGTAGTTCAAATATATAGTTGCTTTAGAGTGAAGCACTAGGACTGTGTCCGTTTACAAATGAGCAGATCTTGATGTGCTGCCGTGTCTTAGCTAACGCTGCTCCACATGAGCTCATCTTTGGATCAGTTGCTGAGTTTGGGTCGCGGTAAAGTAAATTTGTGAATGCAGCATGCATCAACCATCTTCTCATACTTGTAATGAGAAACACTTATGCACAAAAATCATATGATCCCTTTAAAATAAAATCCAATTCAATGAAAATGTAGGACTCTCAGCTCCATTTAACACTTTTTAATGTTAAAATCCATTTCCCACAAATATAGTTTGATTATGTGCTTTAGGAACACTGGGATGATTGATCAGTAACATTTGTCCTTTCAGACTAGGTCAACAATATGTTTATTTGTAAGAAAAATGATCCACCTCACCAGCATTGATGTGTTTCTGTTCAGGTGTGGAGAACCTAGGGATCATATTTGAGTTTTCACCGTGGGTTCTGAAGATTTGTCCAGAGGATGGACTGAAGGTGAGATAAACATGATCTGGTTGTATTTATGTGTAATCTGTGGCCATTTTGAAAAGCTTGTTTGAAAAGTTTGAATAATGCTTTGTTCTTCTTTCAGATCTTCACTGAGGACCTGACGGAGGTGGAGACTCTGCCCAGGGATAAGGTGTTGAACTTCCTGAAGGAGGGATTCAAGGAGCTGGCCATCCCATACCTTGAGCACATCATTCACCTGTGGGATGAGACTCGGCCCGAGTTCCACAATGTTCTGATCCAGCTCTACCTGGAGAAGGTGCAAGGCCTCATGAAAGTGTATCTCAACTCACTGCCTGAAGGTCAGACACGCAGCTGTCACTCACACTGCTTTATCAGAGCTGCTCTGAGGGATGCTGCTGGTAACAATAACGCAACATCTCCTCAAGTAATGCAATTATGATGCAACGGAAAAACATAGTCTTATTATATGCATCAGCATCTGAAACTATACAGAAGTCATGAACACTGCAGCAAAGTCTCATCTGTAGCAACTGCTATTAACACATAATTTTTAGATAAAGTTTATGCCTTTTTTAGGATTAAAAAATGATTATTTGGCAGTCATTTGTAGCTCCCAGATTGTGTAGTTATTATGAAACATGCATAATCAGTTGCAAATAATAAAATAATAAAAGTAATCTTTTGCATTATGTAATTTTATATAGAGTGACATCACTTCACAGTAGCTGAAAACATTTTCATGGAGCAGAAAAAAAAAACTTGAGCTACAGTGAAATGTTTAGAACCTGAGATAACAAAAAAACTACACTTATATATTCAATAATTTGAAGAAGCATAATTGTATGTGTCAGGTGCTTTGACAAATTGATTGTGCTGTTTAGAAGCACTTGGCGTCACTTTTTATGGTTATATTCTCATCTGTAAATGTTATGAATTCATGTGAGCATTTTGATTTTTCATAAAAAGCAAGCTAGTTGTCATTAACTGCAGAGTAAACATTGTATATTTATATTATATTTTGATTGGCTAATTTTATTGTGTTTGTGTGACTACTGTGTATCTCGTAGAAAATGTATACTGTAACACAGCGCTTGCCATAAAAATATCTTCTACCTATCCACTTTATTTAGAATTAAATTTTCATAAAGTATTTATTATCATAGTTTTTTTAATTAAGCCACCAAAACATTCATTTAATTCTTAAGGAAAGTAAGCAAAAGGACATTTTTCTGAGAGTTTGCAGTACTTAGCAGTGCTTTCCACTAGTACTATAAATATTGAATAAACACGCTAATCATGGAAAAATTGACACAGCTGAAAGGAAGTCATAATTTTTGTGGACGCTGGTAGTAGTGTAGTGTTGGGTGTAGGCTAGACAGAGTTTTACGAAAAAGAAGGAACAGAATAATGGATAATAGAAAAATTGTGACGCAAAGTGTCCATAAACATGTCTAAAATGAAGACTTTCCATCTAGATGAATTAAAGGCCAAGCGCGCCGTGTTGACTATGTCCAGGTGTTCCAGCTGTAGCTGCAGGAAAGGAGGCAGGAGAGCTGGGAGAGTACAGGAACAAGCTTCTGTCGTTTCTGGACGTATCCAGCAGCTATGAGCCAGAGCGACTCATCAGTGATTTCCCGTTTGATGGTGAGCGTACAGGTCAGAGGCATGCAATAGAAAATCTACATGCTGTGTATAAAAGTGAATGACAAATGCTGTTCTTGTGCTGCTTCCTCCTTGCTCTGATCTCTCAGGTCTGTTGGAGGAGAGAGCTCTTCTCCTGGGTCGTATGGGGAAACATGAGCAGGCTCTCTTCATCTACGTTCACATTCTCGAAGACACGCGTATGGCTGAAGAGTGAGTATCGCTCTGCATTGACCCCTAGTCGTGTTATAACTTTACCATCAGTCTCCATGTTTCTGTCAGAAAGCTTCTTCAAACATCTTCCTCTGCAATCCACTGCAAACTCTCATTAAAAGTTTGTCTCCATTTATTGTGGAACCCATTTTTTTATTAATTTTTAACTGTTGATTTCCCTAAAATTAAGTTTCTTTTCTTGTTGAATATTTTATGTTGACAGTTCCATAAAAGGGAAGCTGACTTTAAACACCATCACTTACACCTTTCAGGCTTTTCTCCTGTGATGTGTTAAGACTGTTATTCTCTGTTCTGATCTTCCTCAGGTACTGCCATGGTCATTATGATCCATCAACAAACGGCAATAAAGATGTGAGTGCTGCTCTGTGACTTTTCACCGGTCTTATTTGAATAGTTTTTACTGCTGTACAATGTCACTGCAGTCTGTCTTGCAGTGTATCTTTTACAATGCACCAGTTCCAATAGGATTTAACAAACAGGGATTGGGAAACACTGGCTTACATATTCTCATTACATCAGTACAGTTTTTATTGAATCACTATATGATGTACATTTTAAATGTTTTCAGTTATGATTTCACCTTTTTTCAGTTTAACTGTTACATCATTGTCTGTTGTTTATATTTATATATTTATATTTATATCTTTAATGTCAGAGGTTCTTTTGTTTTATTTTTTGACATTTTTGCTGTCACACCATAAGACACTCTGATATATTAACTACCCATATATATATATATGTATATATATACACACACACACACACACACATAGTACTTTCAGTGAATGCATTCTCTCAAAATTATTAAGAAATCCATTTAAACTGTATTTATGTAATGTAATCTCATGAAATTAGATATAAGAACTAGCAAATATTGCCCCATTATGCAATATTATAGTTATTGTATTCAGTAGTTTAATATGATCATTAAGCCACTAGAAACGTTGATTTCATCCCACACACTTAACCTGTAAATTAAAAAAAGGCATCTCTTTTGTGTTGTTGAGAGCGAACAGGTTGGAAAGGCAACACACAAGTGTAGGTCATGAATGAATGATATAAAAACATATCATGATATTATTTAAAAAGGAAAGAAATAATGCAAACATGCAAGCTGTTTAAAGAGACTGAATGCAAAAAACATTAAGGCTAGTCAAATAAATAAAAGAATAGAAGAAAAATGTCACTATTACACAAATATGTGAGGTTTGAAGTAATTGTTAACCCATAGCGGTTCTAAGGGGTTGTATTGGATTGATATGGATTCTGTTTTATGAAGCACTTCAACACTGAGGTGCAGATAATTGTCACTTGCAATAAGTGGTATAAATATCAGAAAATGCTATGTGCACTTGGTGTAAATAG
>JAUMHE010000069.1:18612184-18636163 GCA_032359235.1 Enteromius mattozi | reverse complement strand
TTCACGTTCCGTACAATAGAATCGCCAATTACTAGAGCACTTTCATCAGGTTTCCCAGTGGGTGCATCACTGAGTGGGGAGAACCTGTTTGATGTTCTGATCGGAACGGAAGAGCGATGTTTTGACCCGATGTTTGATGTTTTGGCCGGAACCGAACAATGTACATGAGCTGAACTGTCCTCAGTTAAAGTTTGGATGCGTGTCTCTAGTTCTAAAATCTTCTCTGTCAGCCTAACTATATCCCTGCGTTTATCACATGTGAAACCCTCATCGCCGACAGAGAGAGATAAGCTGTACATGTGGCATGACGTGAAAACAAAAAGAGAAGGAGAAGCCATACTCACCGTGATTGATGGATTATTCACTTACCTTTGTTGTTTGATAAACTTGTGAAAAATGGAGTGAATGAGAAATTAAACAGAGCGAACAATAAGCTAAATGGAGCCAGAAAAAATAAAAGGAGACAATAATAAAAAAAAGTAACATCCACGAGTGTAACGCGAGCGAAGACGCGAATGACAAGCTAACCGGCAAATGAACGCCAATGAGCTGCACTCGGGGTTATTAGATTAAAAGCGAGCGATCAACAATCAAATAGGTTTGATATATACTATAGGAAATATTGAGGGAGTTAGGTTATATTATCACTTTAAACAGCAGAGAGTGATAGACAGAAATACAAAGCTACGTATCCGAGCTACAAACACTCAACAAACTCTCAGCAGAGCGGCAGGCAGGAGCAATCGAGCAGGCAGGAGCCAAAACCACAAAGAGCGAGTGAAGACAAATATGTGGGTCTGAGCTGATCTTGTGCTGTGGTTCAGGGTTGGCAGCCATTTTAGACTGTGGTTGAAACTCTGAGTTGGTGGCCCTCGTGTGTTGTGACTCACGATCAGTGATTTTGGAAGTTTGACGTGATGCATTCACCCCTTTAGTCTTGGATGTGATGTTGTTCTCCTCATCCGCAATGCCCACTGTAAAGGTTGAACCTGCCATCACCAGGGCATAATCCATAAAGTCTATGAAGCTGCATTCAAACCTCCCCTTGGGCATCCACGTATTTACCGGTTCATTTAGCCCCCAACGGAACAAGTCCTTTAGCATAACGTCATCCCACGGTACCCGGTAGTACAGTTCATAAAACTGGGTGACATATTCCTCAATTGGTCATCCACCTTGTTTTAAATTGAGTAGCTGCTCAACTGGATCTCTCACTGACCGGAGTCCTCTGGAAAAACTGCTGGATCCTGTTATGGTGAAGTCTTCTGTAACAAGGGAGACTGAGGTGTGCGGATCCATGTGCAAAGTTTTTATTCGGAGTCAACAGGCAGGGTCTAGATCCAGCCAAACTGAGCAATGAAGGCAAGGCAGAATCGAGGTTGAGGTACAGGCGGGTAATGAGGCAGGCAGCAAACAATCACAGTTTAGATAAACAGTCCACAATCAGAAAACCAGGAAAACAAAACACGCTCAGAGATGATCGCAGGAGCAAACCAAGACTTTGCAAAGAACCTGAGTGAGACTCTGGCTTATATGCTTGTGATAATGAGTGAGTGGGAGTGGTGATTAACTGCAGTGGTTAGTGCAGTGTGTGAGTGCAAATATGGAACAGGTGTGAGTGAGTAATGTATTATGGGAAATTGAGTCCGTGTGTGAGATTCCATGATGATTGGAGTGCCCTCTGGCAAAGCTTGAGAGCACTCCAGCTGATTAACGGGACAACAGGTTTATTTTTTTATCAAGTTTTTCAATTTAAATTTCGTTTGTAAAATAACTGAAATTTCATGCCAGCAGTTGTTTCACATGTTGTTTAAATGATATCATGCATATGGTATCAGCCATCAAAAAAATGAGTCGACTGCTAGTCTAAATGCTGACAGATTAAAAATTACTGCATGTGTTTATTCCACAAGTAACTGCCTCACTTTTTCCTTTCTGACGTCAGGTTTTGACTGGAGTTTACACTTCAAATGGGAGCAGATTCCTATAGAACAGAAAATGGCAAGAAACGACCCAACACAACCAATCAGGTCTCTCTCTCTCTCTCTCTGTCTCTCTCTCTTCATTTAGACAGTTTGATGGCACATTAAAAATCCAGAATCTTACATAAACCTATTTCAATTGTTCAAATCATGAACACAAAGGAAAGACTTGACAACATCTTACGAATTCTATGTCACTGGTCAAACAGAAGCACGCGTGTAACAATTCAAGAGCTACAAATTCAAGCACCTTTTTATTACTGAAGAGGTCTGAGAGGTTTAGATCCAATAACATGTCTGTATAACCACTGTTGTTTCAGGACTCCTGTGATTGCAGGAGGAATCTTTGTCATGGATAAAGTCTGGTTTAATCACCTGGGCCAGTATGACACTCACATGGACATCTGGGGTGGTGAGAACTTTGGTAAGTGATTTTATCTGTGAGTGTGTTAAACATTCAGTGAACAGTTTAGCACGATGAGCATCAGAAAGCGTACAGCACTGCTAGAGCTGATAAAGAAATGTGTGGTTTATAAAGTGTCCTTACTAATATTGTCAAACAAACCTCAGGGTTAATATAGTTACTTGACATAAAATAAATGCTAACAACAAAAAATTGTAATTAAAAATGTAACTTATTTTATTTTAGCTAAGTGCAAAATCAGTGTTTCTATTTTTATTTAGTTTAACTTGATGTATTAAAATAGCTACAGCTTTGAATTAAATTGAGAATAACTGTATAGACATAAAAAATAAAACATAAAAATGACACAATTGACTAATCTTTTAGTTTAGTAGTTCATTTACTTAGAAGAAATATATAATAATAATATGAAAAATAAAAATGTACTAGCAGTCGTTAGAGTATTAGTAGATTGTCTGCTTAATATCTACTAACATTTTATATTGATGAGTCCACAACATACTACATACTGACTATCAGAAACTAACCCTAACCTAAGTGTATGTCAACTTATTCTGCTTACCCTAAACCTTTTCTGAGAGTTAGTAGACATGTAGTGGCAATTATAACAAATAGCTGACATGTAGTTACAAAGTCATTTATAGTTATGTCTAAAGTGGATTATCAAAATAAAGTGTAACCCTAAAATGTGGTACTAAAGTTATACTCTGTGCGTGTGTGCACGGTTTTGTGACAAATCAGGACATAAATTTATATGATGACACAGGTATGACATAGATATTACAAATCGAAGGTGACTTTTCAGCACATTACCCCATGTCCCCACTTTTCAAAATGTTTATATATCACACAGAATTAAGTTTTTTGAAAATCTAAAAATGCCTGTGTTTTAGTGTAGGGTTGGTGTAAGGCAATAACACATACAGTCTGTACAGTATAAAAACCATTACGTCTATGGAATGTCCCTTCTTTTTCCCAAAAACGAACGTGTGCGCGCACACAGTTGTTTGTATTTAGAGCCCTCTACTGGCTAAATCAGTGTCTTGTTGAAAAATTCTTTAATGTTATATGTTAGTACTTTTTTGTTATTATCATCATTATTTTTTTTTGTATTCTCCACAAGCTAATCTGTCCATGTTGAAAGTAAAACTACCGTGTGACACAGCAAATATATTTTTTGTGCTTTAATTTGCCCCAATGGCAATGGCTTTCCAAAAGAGGAAAAATACTGAGAGATCATGTTGTTTAGAAGAGAAAGATATCAAATGTGGCACCATTCCTTCAGCCGTTGTGTTAGAAACAGCAGCGGTGATCAGTGCCGAGGTGATCAAACACGAAGTGGAACATACTTGATGTTTCTTCTGAAGCTACAAGGAGAGAAATTTTGGACAAATGAGATTTCAGTGTGTGTGCAATGCTACAGAAATGGAAACAACAAAATGTTCTGTTTCTCACAGCCCATCCACTTCTACAGGGAAGCCTATGTTGCTTTTTTTATTGCTTCAGGACGATTGTATCAATATTTTGTATGTGTCTGTGTTTACTTCTACACATGAGTGTAACTGTCTTCTGTAGAGCTGTCGTTCAGAGTGTGGATGTGTGGAGGTAGTCTGGAGATCCTCCCCTGCAGTCGCGTCGGCCACGTCTTCCGGAAACGCCATCCTTACGACTTCCCAGAGGGCAACGCACTCACCTACATCAAGTAAATCTGCCTTTCTGTAACCTGTGATCATATGTTTCGCAGTGCAGTGCAGGAATGAATGGCTGCTGTGTTTTCTGTGTGTGCTGCAGAAACACGCGGAGAGCTGCTGAGGTCTGGATGGATGAGTATAAACAGTATTACTACGCCGCGAGACCATCAGCACAGGGCAAAGCCTTTGGGAGGTCCGTGAATGTTGTAATGAAGGTTTCTTTCATTTTTTGGGTGAATTGTTCCTTTAATCTGATTCTCTGTCTCTCTGT
The DNA here is from genome assembly GCA_032359235.1 of Enteromius mattozi. Lineage (NCBI taxonomy): Eukaryota > Metazoa > Chordata > Actinopteri > Cypriniformes > Cyprinidae > Enteromius > Enteromius mattozi. The sequence goes on along the minus strand of JAUMHE010000069.1, from coordinate 18,631,795 downwards.
ACAGTATTGCAGATCGGCTCGCATTAAGACGGAAGCTGAACTGTAACTCTTTCCGCTGGTATCTTGAGAATGTGTATCCTGAACTCAAGTGAGTCACGTTCACCGCACTGTGTCTCTGGACTCTGATGACGGGCTGCCAGACGAACCTGGAGTGAAATGGCTTTTAATGTTCTAAATGTGTTTTGTCTTTCATGCTTGTTTCTGTCAGGATCCCGGAGCAGGAAGCAGCATACAGTCTCCTGAAGCAGGGCGGCCTGTGTCTGGAGAGTCACGGCACAGACAGTCTGGGTTTAGCGGAGTGTAAAACCACACCGAGCATCCCTGCTTCACAGGTGTGTGATGACTGACTGAACATAACATTTACTAGCTTCAGTCTCTGAACTACATCAGTAGTGTCGCAGTTTTGTGTTCAAAATAGTTTAGTTTTTCCTGTAACAATTGTAGCTTTTGTTTCAGCGAGTAAGAGTATAAAGTGACAAAACTAAGGCTTGGCACTGGTACTAATTTCCCTTTTTTTTTTTTTTTGCTTTTGTTTTGTTAATTGTTCAGTTACCATATCAACATGGTTTTAAGTTTTCAAAATCATTTAGCTTTTTTATTTATTTTTTATTTTAGCAAATTTTTGCTGTTTTAGCAAAATAGTTTAACAATTGTAGCTGTTGTTTCAGTGTTTTGTTTGTAGTTGCCATGTCAACATACATATACAATTTCAATGATCACATAATTGTAATTAGTGAAATTATTCCATAATTACCTCACTGATTCATACATAATGTGCATTATAATCCCAACACACTCCATGTTCACATTGTCTTCACATTTGCACCTTTTACCCCAAATATTTTTGGCCTTTAAATTTTCTTGGTTTTTTGGGGATTTTTTTTGTTGCACTATTATAAGGTATTTTTGTTATAGTGTAATTATATAAAGTACTGAGTAATATTAATTAACAACATTTTCAGTTACCATGTCAAGAGACACATAATTTATTACTACATAATTGCCTCATTCATACATACAAAATTTGCAGCGTAATTGCAGGACATTTTTCACATTATTTTCTTCGATTTGCCAAGTGAACAACTTCATGCCAAATGAACAACTTAAAATGCAAATAAATGAAGCCAAGTATTTGAGTGATTTGCTGCATATATCCAGCAGCAGTCTACAACTGCATTACTCGCTCAATCATTTGTCTGTCCTGTTTTCTCAGAAGTGGACTCTGATTGAACCACAGATTCGTCAGCATGACCTGTGTCTGGCCATCACAGCCTTTACTGCAGGGTCAAAGGTCAGACTGGAGCCCTGCAACATCAAAGAGTCCAGACAGGTGGGTGTATGTGTAACAGAGTTTTGATGAGCTACTGAGAATCAGTCACATGCAGGTTTGAGGTCTGCTGCTTTTTAGAAGACTATACAGCTCTATTCTGAGAGCACTCGTTTTTCTGTGTTAAGTGTTTCATAAAGTGATTATCTGTTGCCATTTCAGGTCGAATGTTGAGTGTTATCCTCTCTCTCATTCTCGCAGTGATAATAGCTGCTGTCGATCTGGAACATCTCGGTTACGTATGTAACCCTCGTTCCCTGATATAGGGAACGGGGACGTTATATCGTGACGACAGACTGGGGGTCTTGCCTAGAGCCCTGATTCGCTCTGCTTAAGAGAAAACGGCAATGAAAATTGGCAAGTGGTTAAACAATCCTGAGCCACTCCCCTTCATCCAGGTATAAAGAGGCGACAGGTGCAACCACTCATCAGATTTGCTGAGGAGCCGAGAACGAGTCCCAGCTCTCAGCGATGGTTCAAGTTCATGACAGGGGGACGTAACGTCTCCGTTCCCTCCATCAGGGAACGAGGGTTACATACGTAACCGAGACGTTCTCTGTCTGTCAGTCACTACGAGTTATGTCGTGATGACAGACTGGGGTCCAATGGAAAACGCCACAACCTGAACCGTTACAACCTTGTAGCACTACAAATGTTATGCAAAGGTCGTAACCATCCCTTCGCCCCAGAGCAGATTCGCTGAACAAGGGAAACCTTATCGTGGAGGATACACATATAGGATTACCCGCAGGGAATCAACTATATGGACATCTAGCCCAGTATAGGGGCTCACCAGACACCAGAAACTGGCCCAAACGTGAAGATTTTAGTATCTCGCGAAGGTGTTCAGCGTCGTCCAGCCCTTGGTTCTGCAAATGTCTGCCAGAGAGGAGCCATGGACCAACGCAAAGGAGGAGGCCACACTTCGAGAGGAGTGGGAGAGGAGTGGGCTCACCTTGGGCCTGGTAAGCCAAGGTGATGGCATCCACAATCCAGTGGGCCAACCTCTGCTTGGAGACAGCTTTCCCTTTCTGCTGACCTCTGTGGCAGACAAAGAGCTGATTCAACCTCCTGGCACCCCTCAGGAACCTTACAATAAGGTTGTGCTTTCCCAAAGACCGGCCATCTACTGCATCGTGATGTGCTGCAATGGCAGCCACATACACTTTCAAGGTGGAGGGCGACAGCCTACACTCCAACTTTTCCTGCAGAAAGGAAAGCACAACTCCTAAAGCATAAGCTTGCCTCGCAGTGGGAGCTCTAACTTAAGTGATCGTGTCTACCACAGCTAGTGGCCGGCCACTCAAGTCTGCCACATCCTGTCCAGGAGTCACACGTGGAGGTTCCATAGATCTGGACGTGGGTGCCATATGGTGTCGAGCCCCTGAGAGAGGAGGTCCTCCCTCAGAGGAATGCACCAGGGAGGGGCTGTCGCGAGGAGCATGAGATCCAAAAACCAGGTCCGGATGGGTCAGTAAGGCGCAACCAGCAGGACCTGTTCCTCGTCCTCCCTGACCTTGCGCAGGGTCTGTGCGAGCAAGCTCACTGGGGGAAATGCATACTTGAGTAGACCCTGAGGCCAGCTGTGCGCCAGTGCATCTGTACTGAGAGGAGCCTCGGTCAGGGAAAAATACAACCGGCAGTGGGAGGACTCGTGAGAGGCAAACAGATCTACCTGAGCCTCTCCGAATCGACCCCAAATCAGCTGGACCATCTCGGGGTGGAGTCGCCATTCTCCGGGGAACGTGAGCTGTCGTGAAAGCGCATCGGCTGCACGATTGAGCTCCCCCGGAAAATATGTACGGCACAAGGTCTGTCCATGGGCTGAAAGTGCGATGACAAGCCGGCGTGATCATCACGCGGAGTGTCCCACTGCGCCATGTCTATCTTGGGACTCGGGCGTGTAGCCATTGCTGAAGTGGTCTCATATGAAGCAATCCGAGTGGCCCGAAGGGCACGGCTCTGCCTGATCTTCATCCTCGGCTGACGATAGCCCGTCCCCCCGATGGAGCGAGCAACATCTGATTTTCCTTCAGCAGTCCAAACGAAACATAAGGACCACCCTTGAATGGCCCTGCCGAATCACCTGGAAGCTTGACAGGACTGCTACTGCGGGAGGGGTGAGTGGTCCGCGGGGCTGGAACTGGCAGATTGGCACTCACAGTCACCCTCAGATCCCCCAGAGTGCCAGCCGGCTGTCCACTGCCATTGGCAGGGAAGCCGGGCCGGGTGGCAGCAGAGGGTGCTTGCTCAGCCCGAAGGACAGCAATGCGGGATCGCAGCGCTGCCAGGGGCATGGCCTCGCAATGAGGACATTCTCTCTCCGCAAAATCATCTTCAGCATGCTGGAGACCCAGACAACCTCCCAAGAGGACACGGCCGAAGCGGCATCTTGAAAAAGACGCGAAACGACCGTGTTCAGAAATTGCTCTTTTGTGAAACACCCAGGGAATTCGCTTGACAGGGAAACCACTGATCGTGTCATCGACGCCACAGAGAACAACTTCGGCTTCCTCTTCGTTGCAGCACTTCAAAGCAGCAGGCATAAACTCACGGCTCCAAAGCAAAATCTAATGAGTGGTTGCACCCGTCGCCTCTTTATACCCGGATGAAGTGGCTCAGCATTGTTTAACCACTTGCCAGTTTTCATTGGCGTTTTCTCTTAAGCAGAGCGAATCAGGGCTCTAGGCAAGACCCCAGTCTGTCGTCACGACATAACTCATAGTGACTGACAGACAGGGAACTCAGCAGACAGAAACACATAACTTCCCATAAGCCCACTGCATATGGTTTCACTCACAGACTTAGATGGCTTAGCTGTACTGGCTTTTATCTTTTTCTCTTTTTTTCTTCTCCATCGTCTGACCTCTGCTCCTGTCGACTCATTCCTGCTCAGTGTATTTGTGATTATCACTCCGAATCAGATCTGATTCCACAGAGAGAAGATCAGCTGCTGCTCTTCATAAGACCATTAAAAGATGTTTATTTACACACACACACCAATGTCAACTAAAAATATATTTAATTAAAACAGAAATATAGAAATTAATTCATGATACATGCATAATGTTCATTGTGATTGCAACACGCCCCATTATTTTTATGTTTGCATTTTTTTTTTGTCAAATATTTGGCCACTCAAGGTTAACACACCTGTACAAAGCTAATGTATTTTAGTGAAAGAAAGGAGATCATTTTGTTTGGATTTTAAAAGGAATTCAGATAATTCCGAAAATAACAAAACAATAATAGTATGTCAGTGATACTGAAATAAGATTGGCTGAGTATGCAGAGTAAGTATACATTTCAGGTTACATTTCTCTGTGTAGGCAGTAGTTCAGAATGCGACTCACTAGGGTTTGGAAGAGAGCCGTTCGGCACTGAGATCATTGCTGTCCTGAATGAAACCTGCCACGCTTCCAGCAAACACACACACACAGGATTACAGTATATATCAAGCCTTCTGAATTCAGACTCGCTGACCTCACTCACTCAAGCAGACACACACTATGAGACATGCCCTTGGCCAAGACATTCAGCTGCTTTGTTTCATTGGAAGATCACTTTGCAGCATTGTTAGAAAGATGTGTATCATGTTTCTATGTATGTTTCTTTAAATGTGACATTTTACAGTTATTCTATTTTTGCAGCATTTGGAATTTTGCAGTTATTTTGCAGTTTTATTTGGGTTTTTGTAAGAAGAGTGAGGGAGTTGATAGTAGTAGTTGATAGATGTAGGTTATGCAGGTTAATCCACACATAGAAAATGCATTTATGACACACAGCAGAAGATTATATTTAAGAAATAATATAGCAATTCGGACATTATTTTGCTACTAACATTGAAAATAGTGTTTGTTTGTTTTTTTACTATAATTATAATTGTATTATAATTATATTATATTTACATTAATATAATATTGTAGCTTTTGTTATTATTTTAAATTAGAACTTTTTTTTAAATCACTTTAATGTTATTTTACATTTGCAGTTTTATTAATATTTAAGTAGATTTAGTTTATATAGTTTGTTAATTTAGTACTTTAGCCTACAATAAACAAAAATTGAGACATGCTTTGGCAGCTAGTTTAAATAAAAAAGTTTTTTTTAATAATTGTTTTTTTCCCCTTGTTTTTATATTTATTTTTATTTCAAATAAGGGAGTTATTTTGTTGTTTTACATAAACAAGAAGTAGAGCTTATTCTTATACCCTGTTCTGTGTTTAATTTGTGGGATGTTTGTCTACAGCATTTACATACGTTACTACAGTAGAAATGCAATTAACCCATCTTCATGTTTTTTCTCCGTGTCTTTGTAGAAATGGAAGCCCCGAGGTCCAGCGCTGCAGCACATGGTCAGCGGCTTGTGTCTGGACAGTCAGCCTCCTTCAGGCCCGCCGCTCGTCGCTCAGTGCCGCCCCCAGGTGGCCAGCCAATCCTGGGAGCCGCAGCTGGTCACCTGACTCTGAGAGCTGACAGGGAAGGCGGGGAAAGGGGAGGAGTTTAGTCAGGTTGCTGAGCTCGAGGTGCTGTAGGAGCCAGAGGAAAACATTTGCACACTGTTTTAGTTGAAGGTGCTGCTCTCAAACCAATCGAACATGACCCTGTCCAAAACATCTGACCTCATACCCTTAGCGTGGAATAGCTGGAGAGGGAGAAGCGATATTTTGCCTGCCGAATCGAAGCCTGAACACATTTTGGAGCTGACCATGGAGCTGGTTTTGTCAGTTGACAGGAGAGCTTTGTTGAGGGTTGTGTTAAGGACTCAAAAAAACCCAAAACAGATATGTATATAAATGCCTTTTACTACCTTTCCGACCCATAACCTGTATATTCCCTCATTCCCACTGAGAGATGAAGGTCTGAGTGGTTTTATTCAGTATTAGATTGGGATGAAGTGCAATGCCTTGAGATGAGTCTGAAATGGTCAGCTCTAAGATTAGCTGTAGCGCACTGGCTTACTTGAAGATGACGATAAGAAGGACAGAAAGATCCACTGAACCCATGGCTATCATCACAGTGAAATAACCTAATGTTTTATCAAAAAAGCATTGAGATGTCACATTAAATGAGGTGTAAAGCGCTTTTAATGAGCTTTTATTCTGCATGGTACTGTACATCGGCACAATGAAACGGCGTCTGAACATGTCAAGCCCAAAGACTGTTTTTCCTCTGTCTTATTCGTCTGCCTTTTGAAACTTTGTATTTACTTGAAGCAAAACCATTTTTCATTTTGAACATGTGCTAGGAAGCAGCTGTGTTGTTTGAAAAATAAAGACTACCACCAAACAAACAAAGAGAAAAAAGACAACGATCCAAAAAATCTGGAGTTTGTCTTTGTGTGTTACAGTAAAACAGTCACAAAGAATGGTTTCAGTGTAACTGCAGATTGAAAACAGAATGCAGTGATGCAGGGAAAGACATCTGAAACTTTACATTTGTAAAATATGAATTAAATGTAACACGATAACAGTCTTTCGTTACAATGAATTTCTCTCACCAGGCCTATCAGATATGATTTTGATTTATTGCATTAATTTAATAATCATTGTTTTTAGTTACAGATTTATGTAGCACATAAGAATATATAAAATTACCAAATGTATTTACAAAAAACAAACAAACAAAAAAACAAGTGAAAATTATTTTGTTTAAACATATGTTGGACTTCCCTAAACTTATTAATTAATAGTTGGGGTAACAAAGATGAAGCTGAATCAACTTTGTACTTTGTCTAACCAATATGTTTTAGCTATCCCAACAAGACAAGAAAGTTGTGCAAAGTTGAAACAACATCAAATGAGTGAGATCAACAAATGTTTAGTTGTTTAAATAGAAATACATTTATATTAATACATTTATCAGTTGTGCAACCTAAATACAAATTGGCTAAACTAAGCATCTTGTTGAATTAACTTATCTTTTTAAGGCAGACTTAAAGATAACTTTTTTCAAGAATAGTTAATAATATTACGTTTTCAACATTTGTCCTCACAACTAAAGTATTTTTTAACAGTTCTTGAGAAAAAAAATGGCTCATGGACACTGAAGAACAATCAGAGTGCTATTTTATTTCAAAACTGAAAAAGTATGGAATTTGTGGTAAAAAAGAGTTATAAATAGACAGAGAAGTATACAATAATGAACAGATGGACGACTTTTCCATTTGCTTGCATGACATGGTTAGAATCAGGTAGTTAATTTATCAAGTTAGATTAGAGATAACATATTTATAATGAAACTTATATTTATATTAAATATCATTATACATTATTATTATATATTCAGATATTATATGATTATATGAATAACAATGCAATTGATCTACATAAAAAGGTTAATAGCGTGCCTTTTACTACTGAACCAAGTGTTTTCAATAGCAACAACGTGCTGAATTACTAATTATCTTTGTGGCATTTTACATAACACATTACATTATTTGTGGCTTATTTTACATAAGACAAGCATGTCTGATTTGCAGGTAAAGTAAGTATGTAGTATGTAGAGTTACAAGAAGTTGCCAGTTACAACACTGTAAAGGAGATTCGTGTGAAAAGGCAGGCCTGCTAAATGTTTTATTTATGTGGACAAGCTATTTATTTAATAAGTCACACGCTAATGTGAAAATGACAGCAGTGAAAGTGTTGGCCTAATACGTTGTACGCATAGTACATACTGAACTTCAAATATACTGCATAAGAAACGCTAGTAGGCTGTAATGCTGCCGTTCTCTCAGCGGCCACCAGGTGTCAGGACTTCATCACAAATACACATTTCACCTCGTCACATAAACACATTCAAATTTCAACATCACACATTTATGAAATAGACAAACGCCTGTCCTGAAAACAGAAAGGAAGACACACGTCTAATATTTGCATAAACACTTCCACTAAAAGTAAAATTGGCCAATATATTCAACAATGTGTTCAAGGAAATAGTTTTTATATAATAGCCTAGCCTACCAATAACAACCTCACTAGCAGAAAGATCATGTATTTATCACGTATATATATCATACGTACATATTCCAGTCAGTAAACAGTGTCCCTACAGTCTGTCAACATGTTGATGGTCTGGTATTTAAAGGTCAACACTAAGGTCATTGTGACACATGTGCCTTGCCAGCAGCTCACTATCGCATACTTGAACATACAGTACGTGAATGCATGCAGGACAGATGTCACAGACAAATTAGCATTGTGCTTCTTCTAGCTCCTCATGTCATAAAGAGCTCAGGGCCACGACAGGTGAGATAAACGGGCCTTGTCTTCACGGCGCAACAGGCTTGACAGCTTTGTAGAGCGGCGTGAGCATTCCATGCATTCCTCAGTGAGCCATGCCATCCCTTCTGAAGACCAGAGATATCTGGAAGAGCTAATAGGTTATACTGCACATCTTTTAAGAGAGCTAGGAAAGACGTTTGTGTGTTGCTGATTCAAAACTTCATACTGGTCTTCTTGGAAGTCTGGAAGAACATTTGCTGTTGTACAACAATACAGGATGAGCAATACATGTGACTGCTGAAGTATCTGCAAATCTTTGCATTTTTATTATCTGTTTTATTTGGCTGAAACTGAAAGCGCATGACATTCATCTTGGGGGTCAGATATTAATTTTCTATGTCAGCATACCGAAATGTTAAACTATTATCCATCTGAACTACTCCATATTGTAGTGTTTTGATGCTTGGTTTATTCTATATTGGAGCTTTACTGTGAACGCTCTAGAAAAAAGATTTATATGTCAGCCAGCATGTTAATTATTGGCCATTATTGTCAAAACAAGGAAACTGTTATAAATAAGCGTTAGTTAAGTCATTGTATATCATTGTAGGGTGGTTGTGTACAAACACTCCCAACACACATTTCCGTTCAAACAGCTTGTAAAAGTGCATGTGGCACCGGATAACCCCTTTAATAGAGTCCCAAGCCGTTTCATGTTGACGTCAAAGTGAATCATTAGCATATTACCCGCCCACTTGTTGAACTTTTTGCTTGTTTCTGAAGGAAAATGCAAATTCATTCTTTGCCACTAGGTGTAGTTTTTGAAGAGTTCAAAGTTCACAAACACTGCTTTAAATGAAATTGACCAATCAGTGAAGGGGGTTGGAAAAATGAATGGTTGAACAAATAAGGTAAAAAAATATGAAAATCTAAGTGTTTTTTTGACCTTGCATGCATGCCAACCTGTTGTTTGGGACACTCAGAACCAAAATATGAACCTTTCATAACCCATAATAAGGGCACTTTAACAACATTATTTTTAGATGCTGTTTTTCATGCTGTTTTTTTTATTTCATTCATGTTCATTGTGAGTTTTCTGTTCATTAAGGTTGTAGAAATAGTCGCCATAGGGTTTCATCATGAGGTTATCTTATAATAATTGCTTAACTGTACTTTTGTGACTTTTGTACACGCACACACACATAATTAATATGTGCATATATTCAATGATCTGTCTCCTGCTCTATATTAATTGGCTGGTGTTGTGAATGCTCCGCCCAGACAGATTGTTGATGTTGTGAATAATTAATGAGCGCTCGTGTCAGACTGACCCCGCCCAGCGCAGATCAGCGGCGGACGGCTGCCTGAACCCGGCGAGCAGTCACTCAGGATCGGGACACACACACACACACAGCCCGCTGAAGAGCTCCAGTGGGATCCATCCAGATCTTGTGGAATATAATATTTTATTTTCCTGGTCGTGTAAATCTCCGCATCTCTCTGACCGGGTTCACTCACTTCATCCGTGGATATCTTGAGCCGCCGCTGAACAGGTGAGTCGATTCACCTTTACCTTTCTATCTGAACGACACGCATGATTTTACAACAGTAACAGTAAAAATGATTATAACGACGGTTGATGATGTTGTTGTTAGCCAGCTAACGAGCTAACGTAACTGACTGTTTGACTTTGAGTTCATAACGTAGCATCCGGCTAAGTCAGCTGCTAACCAGAACCTAGCGAGATAACATGTCTCAGACGGATGTTTTATGTGAGGTTAACAGTTTGCTGACTCTCTTATGTGCTTCGTGTCCAGGGTTAAGCTTTGATTAGGCGGTTTGTTGGCTCGGGTAGTTTGCTGAAGAGTTGCTAGCTCAGCTAGCCGGTTAGCAGCTCACCTGCCACTGATTCACAGCACTAAATACTCCAGTACACGATTACACTGTATTCTGTTATTATGAACACCATACTACAGGAATATCTTTACGTTAGGAGCTCAGTACTGGGCTATTGACATGTACCAAGCTGTAATTTCTTCTGAACAAACTGCTTGTTCATGATTAGTGCTGCTGATGTTAATGCTGAGTTACTCAGTCTAGGGTGACACAAGTCTTTTTATGACTTTGTAATCATCAGTTTGCTGCTACATCCCAGTATCCCAGTGACTCTAAACAAGTAGTGTTTGCAGCTGTCACACTCCTGAATGATAGTCTACTCAGTGATGATTATATCCTATTTCACACAACAACAAATTAGTCACTTAAATCTCCTACCAGCCTCATGGGTCAGCCTGTCATTAACCCTGACAAATGTCAGAAGAATTAAAGTTTTGTTGTTTTAGTGGAACTGTATATTGAATCTTCAGACCAAATATATATATTAAAAAAATGCTTATGTGGTTTGTTTTGTATAATATTTGATACATCAGACTTTTATGGTTCGTATAATAAGATGCATTAACAATATGCAGGAAAAACTCCTTATTTTTATACAGAGGAATGCCAACCCACCCATGTTGGATTTCCATTGAAAACGGGCAGGTTTTATTGTAACATACATGTTCTCCTAGACTCGTATAAGGGTTTGGCTTTTCTTAGAAGTGTGATGACATTCGGAAACGAGTGCATCCAGTTGATGAGTCATCAGAATGGGAGTCGCTGTCAAACTACACACTTACGAAGGGTTTTCTTGCGGGATGAAGTCATTTGTCATTTCCTTATAGAGGCTAGGCTTTGCCAAGATAGAAATCAAGAGGCTGCTCTTATCTGTTTACTCAGCTACCTTTGGTTCCAGCTCAGCGGTTAATCATTATCACATCCAAAACTCTGTACTCTGTGCTTCATTCGGGTTGTGTTTTGATATGATTGTGCTCAAGGTTGTACAGTTTTGCATGTGTAGCCCTAGTAAAATATGACTCTGCAACTCATTTATTTAGTTATAAGGCTTTTTGAAGAAGGCCTTACATGGTTCTCTCTGTTGTGGATGATTAGGTTTATCCTCCATTCCCGTAATTTATGAGGACTGCGTCTGCTCCGTTTCAGATTCTCTGTTTTATAGCCGCGTGTAAAGAGAGGTCACAGGTTGAATGGGCGTGACGTGAGATATTACTGCTGTTTCTGCACATGGACTTTGGCCTGGTATGTGTCCAGTTCTCTGACTAAGTGCTGACATCACTTTCAATGACAGCACATTCATGAAATGTTATCTGGGAATCCAGCCATACCCCCTTTTCACCAAAATGGTGCTGGTGCTTGGCCAGGGATCTGCAAATCTCCTTCAGAAGCAGCTCACTTCAACTTTTGAGCAGTTTAATTGACTGTATTTGAAGTCAGAAACTGTTGGTTTGAACTATTAGCTGTTGATTGGATGGAGGTAGATGTGAATGTGAAGAAAATGTGCTGTTTAAGTGAATTAAATGATTGGAGAAGTCTGATGTACGTCTGAGAGAAGATCCACAGGAAGATCCAGTAATGACATTTTTGACAAGATCTGGACCATGAGGTATGAATAAATCATGTCTTGCTGCAGCATTTTGAACCTTCTGCAGCCTAGGATAGATGCTTGACTAATACCCTTGTATAACGAATTACAGCAATCGAGTCTTGATGATATGAGAGCATGGATTTCTCAAATAAAAAAACAAACAAACTTGATTTTACTGCCTGATTGATCTCAGTGTTCATCTTCAAGGAGCTGTCAATATAAACTCTGCTACATTCCTGACTACCCCTGGGGCCAAAAACCAGAACTCCTCAAAACAGTGTTTGCAACTTAAAAGGTTTAATTGAGTTATTAAATTAGGATTTTATCTTGTAACCCTGCATTTATTTAAGTAGGCAAGAGGTCCTCAGAATTTTTATTTGGATGGATAAGCAGTGTCTGGAGTAGCTTTGGTGTTGGTGAAAAAGCAATACCTATAGTAATTTATCTATAACTTCTAAAAAAAATTGTCAAGTTGTTTCAGGCCTTCGGGCATTTTCCCCGCAGTTGCATGACTAAGAAAGTCCTTTTGAGAGGACTCCAGATGTAGCTTTGAAATGAACCTTCATCACTGCACGTGGATCCTTATCAACATGCAGAATAATGCAAATAACAATTAAGACTCAAGCATCATTAATGCTTATGCTAATAGAGACATTTGTTTCTTAAGGTATTATGCAGCCCATCTGCACTCAGACCCAGGATCTGGTTTTATCTTCTTGGCTTTAATGTTCTGCCTGCCAGCCTCACCCTTCAGCGTGTCGCAAGAGGAAGAGCGATCCACTTGCATACTGAAGAAATGGATATTGAGACATTCCTGTGAAGCTTGTCACTGCTGACGTCATTACTAACAATTCATGTGACTGAAACTGCACCTGACGGCTGAAACTTCAGCAGTCCTGCTGCTTTACGTTACACATCTGCAGGTGCTTTCACAGTATTTCTCACAGGTTTTTGTGAGTCTATGGGCTGAAACTAACTAGGGCGGCAAATCAGAAGACAATTCTGTACATTTACACTTATTAGTTTCAGGTTAATGCAGAGTGTTACTTTTGCAACTGAGGTGAAGTCAGGTCATGTTTCCTGTTGTTTGTTCACAGTCAGAGTGTTTGTTTACAGGTTTCGTCATTTGAGCATCATTTGGATGTGTCTTTTTCTGCCTGTAGTCACTAGCAATTTTGTCAGATTTGTTGCAAAACATGAATTTTTTTATTTATTTATCCTGGACTACATTGTAAAAATTCTGCTCTCCGTTGTTGGCTTTTTTTAGTTTTATTTTTATTATCATTATTATTATTATACAATAATAATACATTGCTATCTTTGTAATGTTTATTATAATATCCATAATATTTCATAAGTATAGAGCATAGAGTTTTTCATTATGGTGGTAACTGCAGTTTGTGTGAAAAGGTTACAAAAATGTCCATTTCACTAGATTTGTGAACTTTATTTTTGTAACCCATTTTAAAGTGATTTAACATTTCTTAAATATTAATTAAATATCAGCATCGGCTGTCAAAAAACAATATCGCTCCTCCACTAATTTAAAATCATACTTACTTAAAGGTTTTGACTTTTTACTTGCTTTAAGAATGGGCATGGCTGTTTATAAATTCTATGGGATTTACTCTTTATAGAGCGCTCACAGACATATCAGCTTCTGAGACGTGAGCGAAATTAGCTTACCGTCTTTTAACATTATCACGATATATAACACATTCTCAATTTTTATATTTTCAGCAAAATATTGTGATAATATTGTTAATATTTGATGTATCAAATGTCACCCAGCCCTATTTTTATGGTGCTTTTTTGTCGTGTGGAAAAGAGCGGCTTGTACGTTCCACTGAACTGTGTTCCACAGCGAAAGGACGTTTCATTTTTGGGTGAACTATGCCTTTACATGTGGAATTCTCACATAAAAGGCCTTTGTTAAAGTGTCAAATGTGAAAGGGATGATTCAGTGCTGGAAGCTTCTTGATAGTAAAGCTAATTATCAGGATAAGAGTGTAATCAGCAGTGTTAGTGCAGTTATAAGAGCGCAGGGCCCTATTGAGCGCGGTGCTTTGTTCTTGGCGTGGTTATTGGCAGCCTCACGGTCAAGGACAGAAACCTGTGGCACACTGTGATATCTTCTCAATAACCTGCACACGTAACATCCTGTGGCAAGGCTTTGACACTGGTTTCCTGGTAACAGCGGCGGGGAAGCCGCTGCGCTCACATTTTGGCTCTGTGTCAGAAGCAGGCTCGATCGTGATTCGTGACGGAGGCCAGAGAGCTTAGTGAAGGCTCCTCGCTGTCATGAAATCTGTTCTGTGTGTGTGCTGCATCATGGTTTGCTTGTGATTTCAGCAGGACGGGTTGTGTAACGTGAGGCTCGCTAGTGTTGCTGTTGACGTTACTGCAGAGTGTTGCTTTTGCAACTGAGGTGAAGTAGTCTTTTCCTGCCTGTAGTCACTACCACTTTTGTCAGATTTGTTGCGTTTTTTTATTCTGGGCTACGCTGTAAAAATGCAGCTCTGCGTTGTTTGCTGAAGATCGCTCACGCAGATGTTTGTTTCAACACTGATGATTCAAATGTGAACATGCACACAAGCACATATTGTGCTTTCCAAGAGCTCACTCCCTCCCTCCCTCCCTCAGATAAGACGAGAGTAACGTGGGAAGAATGTGCATTCCTTTCCTGAGGAGGAGGAGGAGGGGACGGCAGTCTGGAGAGGAGTGTGTTTCCTCTGCCTCGCATCAGCGGACTGCCTTCAGCCGTTCAGGCTTTTATCAGAGATCCAGGCCTCTCGCTTCTCTCACACCCTTTCCACTGAAGTAGTGACAGTGTAGAGCATTCCCAGGAGCGGCCCGTGTTAAAGCTAACTTCAAACTAACTATGTTACCCAGTTAAATTGACCACAAACTGGTTTTGAGAACAGCTAAAGTAATTTAATTCAATGACTTTGTGATATTAGCTGGCTTTGATCTCAATCTCTTTTGCTCACCAAAAATCTGTAATACTTTGAAATAAGTGTGTTCTATTTAAATGTATTTTCAAATGTAATTTTTTTTTCTTGTGATAAAAGCTGAATTTCAACATCATTGCTCCAGTTTTCAATGCCACATGATCCTTCAGAAATCATTCTGTCGGACATGCCAACCTGTACACATTATGCAAATTCAGCATAATCAAACAACTGGGGCTAGTTTTCTGCCAAAAACAGTAATGTGTTTTGCCGAGCAGAGCGACATAAAGATACAAAACAAAAAAGGAAAATGTAGACTGTGTAGGATTGGTTCTGCCTTGTTTCACTGAACCAATCATTGCCTGCTTTACAAAGGCTACGTATGTGTGGGGCCGAGCTATAAAAATAGGGGCGAGACCCTTTTGGGGTAGGGGCGGGTTTGTTTTGGTGATTTCAAATATCAACATTGGCTTCCAGAAATCGCTTACCCTGCCTTTAAGACTGATGGTCGTAGTACACGATCTTTTGTAAAAATAGAAATGTAATTTCCATCATATTTGATTAGCTAATTTAATGCAATATTATATATTTTTCTCTCAAATAAAATCATACTGACCCGTAGGACCGGGCGATATATCGCATGGGATAATCATACGCATCTCTATTAACTCCCGCTGCAGTGTAAACTGCTCCATTGATTATACTGGGAGTGATCTCATTTTGTTTTACATTGGTTTAATATTATTTATTATAGGATTTTTTTTCTTTTTTTTCAGGTTTATTCGTTTTTTTTAGTACTCCAGCTTATTTTATTTCAGATAGTTGCCAAGCCAGTATTTTTTCAATTAAGTTTTTCCCCATCTTTCTTTCAGTTTTATTTTAATTAAAGAAATGGATTTCCTTGAGGAAATTATTCCCCCTCCCGTTTGGAGGAAATTGGGCCAGATTGGGCACTCTGCCAGTAGAAAGGGCGCATGGGGCCTGATAGAGGCCTTGTGAGCTGACTGCATTCTTCAGTCGACTGGACACAAGCCCTCGCTGTGCCTCAGCAGCAATCACCTGCCCTCGGTAAGCGATCGGTGTCAGGCTGCAGCTCTTCTGGAGTCCTGACGGCCCCTGAGACGCCACTGAGAATGATCAGAGCTGCTATTTACTGAGCACACTGCTTCAAAGCAATCAAACCTCTGCCGTCTGTGCTGCTTGGTAATTTTCCATTATTTGAACTTCTTTTTCTCCGCTGGATGCATTTTGTCAGTGGAACAGCGATCTCTCCGTGGCTTCTCATGCAATACAGTCTCCATTGTTTTGGACGACAGACAATGAGTTCTTTCAGTTTGTTCAATTGAAGTTGTGGGCCTAGAGGGAGAGAGATGGTTGGATTGGTGGCTTCAGGTGTCACTCAGGCGCAGCGCAGTCACCCAGAAGGAGAATGATAAATACCACGGGCCTCGTTGGGCCTCCTCGAGTGGACGGACTGGTTGGACGGGGCGTGATGAAATACTCTCTCTGGTTTGAACCAGCACGCTATGAGTCACACTGGCTCCTGTTACCTGTTCTTTCAATATTGTCTTTCTTCTTGCACCCCAGAGCATTTCTTATCTGTTAAGTTTGATTTGTGCACTTTAAATAACCTAAGCTCTTTGAGGAGCCGAATGAGACTTTACAGATGCTTAGTGCTTACATCAAACATGACTTTGTGAAGCTGTTGCTGTTGAAGTTGTAGGACAATCTTACTACTATTACTATTTACTACATTATTCAAACTTTATTTTATATATTTTTTATATTTTTATATTTTATAAAGTATTATATTACTTTATATTTTATAGATATCACACTTTTTTCTTCCGTGTTTTAATTTTAACAGAAAACCTCTGTCACGCAGCACGTTATTTGCCAAACTAAAAGGAATAGTTAATTTTTCATTTGATTACATTTTAAAAGATTCATGTAAAACAGAAATGGCCCAATTATTTTACAACTTTAATTATATTTGTTAAAACTTTAAAATGTAAGTATAATTAATAAAAAATGTTTTTGGATTTTTTAGATATAATTAAATAATTTTAAATAAAATCTAAGAATATTTAAAGGGAAAAAAGAGTTAATTTCTAAAAATAAATAAATTTAGGTAAAATGTAAAGAACTCTATAAGTCCCTAAAATCTTTTTTTTTTTTTTTTTTTGTAAAATATATAATAGATTGTTGCTAAATTGAATAAGTAATTATTTAAATAAATTGGACATGATTTTTTGATTGATACAATTTACCTGTGAAATAAAAAATGAATTGAATTTAAAGAGAAAAAGAAGCATGTTTAAAATACGGAATATATTGTTGATTTCCTTAAATGTTTTTGTTAAATATGATCAAAACATATTCCTGACAGTTTTTGTAGTATTCATCAGTATACAATCAGAAATATAGGTTTTTCAGTCTTTCGTCATGTGAAGGATTGCAGGTGTAAGAATGGTTTGCTGGGTTCAGCCGGGAAGGATGGGTCGTGTGATTTTAGTCACAGGTTTCAGATGTATTTGTTGCTGGACTGGCAGAGCCTGAATAAAACATGAGTGCAGCCTTCAGAGAGGCTCTGGTTTCAGTAGGGCATTTACCAAACACAGTTTACTCTGGCAAGACCTGCTTGAGCTCCCTTAAGATAATCAACATAACCTTTGGCTGATGGGCCAGATGACCCGCCTCTGACTAGTGCTATTAACAGCAGACACACTGTACGATAGTCAACAGCACCAGCAGGAGTGCACAGGTCAAATAGAGAGTTTAGTGGGGCTTCCACTGTGCATTGAAGGGTATTGAGTATTTCTATATGACCGACTTCAATGGCATTTGAGGTATTTAACACAAAAGTGATTGGCAACACGAAAACTAAAATTCATGTGGAGTTACTTAAGAGGAATTTTTATTGGTGCCACTTAAAAGCATTCAGATGCCTTGGATTTTTACATTTTTCATTGTCACCACATGGAAACCTTTTTAAACTAGGGCTGTGGCTGGGGCCAGTTCTTTCTAACGATATTCTTCTTTTGGTTAAAATATGTAATGTTTTTACTTGTTTTTTTTGTGTACGCACTAACCTTGATTAAACTCACCTGCCTGTGGCTTACGTGTAATCCTGAACAGCTTAATTAGCTGGTTCAGGTGTGTTTGATTAGGGTTGGAGCTAAAGTTTGCAGAACAGTGGTCCTCAAAGACCAGGGTTGAGAAAGTTGGTGAGAATTTGTACAGTTTTCTTCCATCCTCGTTGTGTTGATATTAACAGTGCAAGACTGTAAGGACATTAGAGTCATGTGACCCTTTCACACATACTGATATAAACTTAACAGCATTTTTCTATTCCAGACATTAGGGAGTTTAAACCGTATGTATGAATGGCTGTGATATGATTCAGTCATATCAAATCTCAGCAGCTGTTCCCCCAGAGCCATGCGAGATACTCATTATTAATTTACAGGAAGATTGCGCCATCTGATAAAACCAAAAAAACTTTGTGTTAGTTGTTTATGAGTTTGTATGTGTGTGTGAAAGCCATGATTTTTGAACAGAGTCTGTGTCATCATTTTAAAGCATCAGGAGTGAGGGAACTGGGTCATTGAGCACAATTTAGCAGCGATTAAATTTGTTTTTTCTATGTGTGTTCTTGAAGGAACAGGGATCAACCGGAACGATTTATTATATTTTTGAGAATACATAGAGTATGACTCTGACATTTTTGGTTTGTTTTCATAACATATTTTCAAAAAAGTGCTCAGTTGAATGATTAAGTCATTAGTTTATTTTTTACTATTAGTATTATTTCATATTAGAGTTTACTATTTTTTCCAAGGAAAAGTTACAAATTAGGTTCATTTAAAAAAAAAAATTGTTTGTTTGTTTTTCATTTGTTTAAATAAATCTGTCAAGTTTTTATGCCACCATTTAAATGTTTATATTTCATGAATTAGAGTAGAAATATAATTATGTGATTGTAACTGTAACTTTTCTATCATATAAAAACTTAATTGAGTCTAATCTATAGGGGTGGGAGAAAAAATCGATGCAACGCGATTCTCTCTTCAACGATTCTGAATAGATTCTGAATATTTCATAATCGATTTTTTCCCGCATATGGCACATGTGTGCGCTCGAGACGCACCGGGCTTCATTGCACAGAATTTGCGCTGAGACACGTGCACATTGCTTGACAGTGTGTGCTTCCATCCGTCGCGTTTTCCTTTAGATATGTTTTTTTACATCCCCTTTGGAATGCATTGGTATTAGATGCACGAAATCTGCGCGCTGACAGACTTTGTCACTGACAGTCACGTGCACTTTGTGTTTGTTTGTCCTGAAGCGGCTGATCGCGGCTGCGGTTAAATGCACTTGTCAGTTATGTTTTCAGAGAAGAGCAAAACATCTGATATATCAAAAGAGATCTGTGCATTAGTCTGTTAAAGCTGCCACTGTCTATGATCTCATCAGTAATAATCAAGCGGAAATAATGCAGAGGAAAAAAAGGAAAAATCCATCTGTTAAAAGTCAAAACTATTTCTGTAAACTTTTGTATACTCAAAGAGCACTTTTTAAAATAAGTAATAGTTTTAAAAGAGTAGCCTGTTTATATAATGA
>JAUMHE010000069.1:18573451-18603071 GCA_032359235.1 Enteromius mattozi | reverse complement strand
TTGTGATCATTGTTTTTATGATTGTTCTACTTCCTTTTTTGTGATTATTGTTTTATTATTGCTTTTATGATTATTCTGCTCCTTTTATGTAAAGCACCTTGAATTACCACTGTGTATGAAATGTGCTGTATAAATAAACTTGACTTGCCTTGCCTTAGATAATATGATGTCTTCCAACAACTTAAACCACCATAATTTAAAGAAATACTGGACTCGACTGGCCTGATAAGAATAAAGGTGGTTTTTCATTTGATATTAAGAACTTGTGTGATTCTGAAACATCCTATTCAACATCATGTATATAATATGATACCTATGGAAGCCTGTTTCTGCCACTGAATAATAAAAAAAAAAGGTTATTGCGACTTTTTCTCTTACAATTCTGCCTTTTTTTCTTAGAATTGCATGATATAAACTCGTAATTTCAGAGAACATAGTCTTTTTTTCAGCTCAAAATTGGACTTCATAACTCGCAATTGCAAGTTTATATCTCACAATTCTAAGAAAAAAAGGCAGAATTGCGACTTTATATCACACAATTGCGAGTTATAAAGTCAGAATTCTGAGATATAAAGACGCAATAACCTTTCTATATTTTTTATTCAGTGGCGGAAACAGGCTTCCGTAGATACCAGCGATTACTCAAAATGAAGCAAATTTTGCCCCCAGTTTTCACAGTTTGTTTTAGTGCCCTATGAGGTCATGGGTTTGATTTCCAGAGAACGCAAGAACTGATTAAATGTACTTTAAATGCACTGCAAGTCATTTTAGATAAATGCTTCCGCTGACAATGACAGTAAACATGAATTAAAGTGACAGACTGATCACAAGACACTATTTTTCCACAGTTGGAACATTTAAGGGCATTCTTTTTTCAGAACAGAATGTGATTGCTGAGACTTTGTTTCAAATTAGAAGAAACAATTTGCAAGCTTTATGCGATTACTGAGAAAGAGGCATTTTACACATAATGTCTGGTGAAGGGAAAAACTGTGGACTTGGCAACCCTGGTTTAAGTAAGTATTAAAGTGAGATTTCATTCATGCATTATTGTATTTACTTTGACAGCCCAAGATTCTACATGAATAGTGAAAAAAAATACCATCAGCCTGTCCACTACAAGTCACCAAATCAAAACTGTCCAATCTGGAGCAACCACTGAACACAGAAACCAGGCATTTCAAAACTAAACATAAACCAAGAGAAAATAATAAACGCAAATAAAAAAAGACAGAAACGTTTAGAGAACACTTTAGCGAAGCTGAAGCGCTGTGTGCCTCCCATCAGCCAACAGTGGAAGCTGTAAGGAGTTTACACCACAGAGCGGAAAATATGACAAGCAGCTCAGAGTCCAGAGTAAAGGAGGAAAACACATGAACCTGAAGGCCTGACTACACTAAACCCTTTACAACGGATTCAAAACAACTGATTACTGGCACAGGAACAATACATGAGTACATCAATACATCACTCACGGAAGGACAATGTCTTATTTGACCTGTTTTCATTTTAAAATCATTTATTTACTATCATTTTTAGGATTTAGTTAGATTTTAGCCTTTCATTGACCCACAGGAGTTTGTGAATCCTAGTTTAAGAAACCCTATATCCTTCTTAGATCTGATAGACTTTTTATTCATTCAGAAACCACTTTTGCTTTTTCTCTGAATCCTTCTCAGCAACTTCTCTCAAGAGTTATTGGAAATACCACATAAATGTCACATTAAGTCAACCAGCTAAATTTATGCTGATAATTTCTGCAATACTGTAACACATTAATGTTCTGCAGTGACACATTACACTCATGCGGTATCTCTGGACAAACCCAACACATCTGAGAGGAAAATAAGCCCTTAACACAGGCAGGAACGCTGCTGTTCACGTTCCACTGGTACATAAATACAAGGTGTGTCCATTTGGTGTGGTGATTCAGCAGTAAGTGAGAATTATTACCAGGAACCCAACGGACAGCCATGATTCACCAAGCCTGATGTGGACTTCATTATATTTAGACCAGAGTTCCTGAACAATCCCCTCATAAACCCTAAATCAGACAAGAAGCAAGAGGAGCTGTATAAAAGAGGGAAAAAGCCAAGGCAAGCTGCTTTAATCATACCGTTATAGTTTCTATATGCATGCAATTGTTTTCATCATCCGTCACATATTCCCTAAATCTCTGCTTAAATAAAATAGGAACTCTCAACTGTATTTTTCTTGGATAATGACTTGATTTCTGTATTAGTTGCAATGTTATTCTGACCTTGAATTCAAAATATCAAAACAATGTTACACGGGAGAATGTATTCTTTATTTTGACACATAATGAACAAAGTGTATGATTCAAACAAAATAACAATAAAACGATGAAATACATTTGTAGTGAAACTAATTTATGAGCTTCAAAAAGTATCAATGTGTTCACCTTGCATCCAAGATCAGGACGAGTTTGTTTCTTCATCAGGTTTGGAGATATGTAGCATTGCTCACCAATGGATGCTCTGCAGTGAATGGGTGCCGTCAGAATGAGAGCCCAGACAGATGATAAAGACATCTCAATAATCCACTGCACTCCAGTCCAGCAGTTAACATCTGGAGAAGTGTCTTTCACATAAAAATCCAGCCACATATTTGTTTAGAGCTGTTTTATTTTGTCTTGTAAACGCTGCTCAATCTGAGCAGATTTCTCTCCTGATTCAGACCAGACCACTTTCACTGCAGCAAGAGTTATAATGGATTATGGACTCATAAGCGGTCGTTTGAAGATAAAAACATCTTGATGGATTTGTTTCAGCTTTTGTCTTCTCCGGATGTTAACTGATGGACTGGAGTCATTCTGACGGCACCCATTCACTGCAGAGCATCTATTGCTGAGACACCGATGCAATGCTACATTTCCCCAAATCTGAGGAAGAATCACACTCAACTATGTCTGGAATGGCCCGAGGGCGAAGACATTTCCAGCTAATTTAATTTGTGACTCAACTATTCCATTAATTTACTGTAATCAGCACACATAGAGCCTCATTTACGAAATGAACATATGACAGAAAATTGGACGTACATTCGTTTCGTGAGCGGTGGCTATGATCAAATCTCATGTCAAGCAAAGTAAATCTGGTGAAGAACTGAATAATGACAGCATTTTAGATTATTCTGAAGCTCATAAGTCGATCGTTAACCAGTAAGATTAAGGGGTCACATGCACAAATAGCAACAACAGATCATGAGGATCGTTGCATCACACACCTGCAGCGCTTCTGTGAATGGAGAAAAAACTGAAATTAAGTCTATAAAAAGGAGTAAAATAATTTCTCTTAACAAATGCAATTTTTTTCTTTCTTTTTTTTTCCCCATTAAACTCATCTGATCACGCAGGTGCCTCACACACACACACACAACATTAGTTCTAGCCTTGCTTAATATTTCAGCCATTCATCATCAAGCTAAAACGCACTCAACCAAGTATAAGTTACACTGTATTTTAAAAGGTCTGCTGTGAAATCAGCGTGTAGCGCCCAAACAAACATGTTTACGCATGTGAAGGATTTCACGCGAACACTGAAACATGAGTGATGCATAAAGCCATGTTTAGGCTACATAATAAATAATTGTTAAACAATCAAATATGTTGCAAACATTTGTATTCTTGTCGAATGAAAGAAGCTCACGAGCCCAATACCGTTCCAGATTTGCTGGGCGTTTGTGTGCTGTTTATAATAATGCCACTAGTTTATAGTCTGATTTTTCTATTATATAGTTTAATATATAATTTTATATCTGCTTATTTAGTCATTCTTGTTCTGTGATATCATTGTGGAGTGAAAGGAACTAAACAATGTTTGTAAAGCTTATCCATTATGGTCAATGGAAACTCAACTGTGCTGGTTTGATGCACAATAAAGTTTTGTTGTGGTGTGTCACACAGATACATTTGAGTTGTCTTTTGCCATTTCTAAACGAAATGAGAGCGAGTAAATGATGAATTTTTGAGTGACGGTGACAATACATTGATTTTCACTCTCAAAAACAGAATTTGATTATTATAATAACCTTTACTTCCAGAGACTTGAGTATTATAGGCATAATATAGACACAACTCTCCCTCAAATCACTTTTTGTCATTTTTTTCCCTTCTAAATATATTAAAGTATTATAGTATTCGGCTGGTCATGTGGGGCAACTGAGATGAATGGAGGTTTCAGTAAGCTTTATTTAAAACATTTTAAAAATAATTTTAAAAGCACTGCTTATTTCATTAGTGCATAAATACATAAAAGTATAAAAAAATAGAGGTACGATACAAATTGTACTTCAAACATTTTGCTTAAATTATGTTTTTATTATTTCAAATATGGTTTCTAGTTTCCAATCTTGTGATGCAACCCAACTGCAAACAAGATACAACATTGTGAAAACGTTTTTCCTTCACGAGGCTTTAACAATCACTCAACAGGGCTGTGTCTCCAGTGATGCTGTCTAGAAAGCTGACACGACTGCGTCCAAGTCAGTGTTTAATGAACAGTTTTTTCCTCACACCAGTTCAAATAAGCCGCAGTGGTGCATGTGTGTATAAACTCGCTTTAGCTTTAGTCCTGCTCCAGAACCGCGAGTATCACTCCAATCTTCATTTCCTTCAAAAGAAACTGAAAGAGCTTCGTGTTTGTCGCCAGACACACAATAGAGAGTGTAGTGCTCGTTTCCCAAAGCTTTTAACAACGAGACGAGACGAGGCAAAAATACAACTTAACTAGAGTTTCACATCTTCGTAGGACTTATAAGTGCTCCTGCGCTCTCGGAGACACATCACTAGTAGACTGGTGTCTTCTTACCTTTCACCGTGTGTTCAGCGTAGCTCTCTCGTCTTCCGTCAGTGCTGCTTTTTCCATCTGAACCCGCGCTTCTCCTGTCAGTCCGGATCCGCTGATTAGTGTTCACTCTGTAGTGTGCACTGCCTCGACAGCACGAGCCGCAGCAGCAGCTGGACTGCGTGGAGACCTGAGTGACGTGGATCAGACGCGCTCGCACTGACGCGACGCGACGCGACGCGTTACCTGCTGCGCTTCACTTCCCTAACAGCAGACTCGTGCTGGCACCTCCGCGAGTACACTGCGCACAGTTAAAGGAAATAAAGATAAAATCATGGAAAGTCAAGACTGTTTTGGGGAATTTTCATTTCCATAGAAGGAAAAGTAGCCTAATGGTGAATGTTTTTTTTAGTTATGCCTAGTATTTCGTCGGCTGATATTATTTTATTTATGTTTTAGGCGTCATTAAGTATGAACTATTGGAATTTATTGGAATATAATCAGAATTGGCAGAAACCCAATGTTATATATCTAACAAAAAGTTAGCATATCATGAAAAGCAAGGTTAATCATTCTTTGACAATATCCAGAACATTCTATTTTCTCATTTGAACAAGAATAGTGTTTATTGAATTGATTGAGATTAACCATCAAAGTTAAAATCAAATATTGTTTTCTTTCTATAGCTAGCTGATCCTTACTGAGTGATTTAGGCTTCATCCCAAGCCTGTTACACCTGCTGCTGCTGGAATTCTGTTTCTGAATCGTTTGGGATTTTTATTTTTATGCACATTTGTAATCATTTAATAATGACTGGCACCAGCTATCTTGGTGTTTGGGTTTAATCCATCTCAAATTGTCCAGTGGTACATTTTCCTCATTTTTGAGCGACCATCTATATTGTTATTGTGAAACCACCTATTTTAATTCTATTTGACTTGGTTCGAATTCTGGGCTGACTTTAGAAGAACTGAAACTGATTTCTGGAGCACATGACAAGATACATAGAAAAACGCAGACACACCAGAGTTTGGCTTCTTGTTTTTTTCCAGACTCACCACAGTAGTTTAAAGATGTTCATGTGATATTAAATATGTTATGCGTGAAATTAATATTTAATGCATTAATATGATTTATGGTTTATTATATAGTCTTTATTGTACCGTATAGCAAATATTCCTTTTAATATCACTTAAGATCCGTGTGCCTGCACGCATACAGCCATAAGCTCTTTACTGGTTTATAGATTTCTAGTTTATGACTGTTAACACTTGCTATAAACCTTGATGAACCATATCCTCTTCGTGATAATTAAACAGACACAACATTATTCATAGCACACATTTCCTGTACAAACAGAAGCAAATAGCAGTCATTTTGATTTTGTAGCTGAATATAAATTGTACATATTTATGAACTACTTTTTTGAAACTTAGAGCAAATGAGAGCAGACAACAGGTGGACATTTCCATGAAGAAGTAGGATTACATAAATGGAAAACAAGTTGCCCTCCGTGATGATTTTTTTAATTTATTATATATTATTAATATATGTAGGCTATTTAAGTCTCTCCAAATCAGACGAGGATTTTGGCTGAAGCTCTGTCACGGAACACAAATGTGATCAACTATTTTATTTAGGGTCACTCAAAAACAGAATAAAATTACCATACATCAAAATAATCTGATACTTCTTAATTATGCTGTTTTCTAATACATCCAGTATACAGTAAACCTGCTCCAAAGGTTTAGTTAAGTTTTATGCTGTAATTGTAAACTTTGTTGAAGACTGCTCTCTTGTGGAGGAGACGGGCCATCACAGCCTGCACGATGGGAAAAACACATGAAATAAAGGCATGCGGAATCATCCTCTTGTGATTTTAAATAAAAATGATTTTATTTATTTATTTGTCAGGTAAATGGCATTTTTACAATCTTAAAACAGCAGGCCATGCAACGCACTGCTGGCATCTGAGAGAAAAAAAAACAAAGAAAACAAAACCAAAATAAACAAAAAATAATCTCCATTTCTGGCTCCGAAACTACCTTCATACGGAGAAACATCAGGAGACAATATTGACGAGAAGTGATGCACTAAAAGGCACAGAAAGAGTGATTCTGCTGCGCTTCATTAGTGTTGAAGAGTGTGGCACGCGCTCAGAAAGCAGCAGAATCAAACGGGTGTGGCTATCATCAGTTAAGGCAGGAAAAACTAAATAAAACCATCACAAGCTCCTTCTCATCAGAGATATAGAGAATGCCATAATCTACATGATTTTATTCCAGCCAGGAGCAATTCTTCATATGCACTTATATATATATTTCTAAAAGTCCTTAAGATCGACAGGCACCAATCCATAAATGTCAAAAAATGGCTTTTTTCCCCTCTCTTCTGGAAAAAAATATACTTCCAAAAATGACAGAAAAAAGCAGCAACAAAATAACTGTACAATGTTGTTTTTAAAACCTGTTTTTTTTACATTAGATACAAAAAAAAAAAAAAGACAAATCTAATACTTCATTTAGCGATCCTTCATCTTGGAAAAATAGAGAAATAAAAATAAAGGAAATGGCATGGTTTGTGACCTATAGCTGGTGCGTATTAAAGAAAGGCTTTCGAATAATACTATACTGGTTCACAATAAAGAGTGACGAATAAAATAACAGACTTCATAATAAAAAGAAACTTCCTTCCACGGAAAAACAATGACCTTCAAAAGCAGTCCGATTCATAAACGTTCTCATGTGTTGCAGGCTGCTACAATAAAAGTGGACGACTCTCCTTCATAGTGTAAAAAAATATCTGCGTTATTTCATGTAATGTAGTGTTGAACACACACGAACGAACCTTCAAACGACAACTTATCTTCGAAGTGCTTAGAAAGGACCAAACTGATTGGTTTTTTAACCAAAGACTGCCGACCGGAAGCGTAGCGTCTTTACTCATCGGTCGATAGCGTTCAGAAGCAGCAAGGTTAGAGCTAGTGTAACATTTCCTTCTCTAGTGTCTCTATCACGTCACATTAAGGCCGTTATCATTACAGATTAATAGGCACAAACGAGCACCGCACAATCGACAGCTACCCAGAGAGACACGATGCAAATTAGTGACAAATAAATAACTAGCATTTCAAAGCTGGCGTAAGGTCATAGATACGGGGCGTGTATAACAGCTTCATCTCAAACTAATCACTTCTGGAGGGAAGCAGTAAACTGCTCTGCTGAGACAGAGCTTCATGTCTGCTAGTGTTACGAACAGAATTAAAAAACAAAACAAAACAAAAAATTATGATGCGGCCACAACGGAGTGGTTAAAAAGAGATAAAGAAGAAGAAGAAGCGTGAGAGCGAGTGTGGCGGCGCTCAGACCCAGCCGCTGGTCAGCTTGTAGAACATCTCCTCGTCTAGAGACTCGTTCTGGTCCTTGGCACGCGTGGACAGGAAGATGTAGCCGCCGATGAACTCGTGCACCACTTTGCAGTCCACCTCGGCACAGATGAAGGCCAGGCTGGGCTCGTCCGCAAACTCCACCGTCACCTGTCGTGAGAACACAGCAGATGCTGGTCAAGGTCATGACTTTTAGATCTTAAACCCACAAGGTCTGTGAATGATCTAACTGTGCTGTTAAACCAGCTTCACACTCAATCTGTTCCATGCATTCTGTCTCTGATCGTTAGATAAGAGTTGCTTATCCTGTAAAAGCTCTGTTAGTGTAATTGTAGAAATGTTCAGCTTCAGCTTCTGGAGTCATATCTTGACTGATTTTGATCAAGTGAACATCAGAATAACTTTGGTCATTTCTCCAGATGAACTCTTACTGGACTGAAGCAGCTCAGCTTTACTTGATTCTCCATCAATCACTTTCTAGAAGAATCAGATCATCAGGATCTTTTGAGGAGCTTTACTTTCACTGTTCCTCAAGCCTCAGCTCTCAATCAGCATTTCATTGAAGTATATGTTTGGATCATTAAAAATCTCATCTTAGACAGATATGACCACTGATATTTAGATCATTTTATTTAAGTATCTGCTGTACTGTTATAAAGGTCATTGATTTACATTACAATAATCAGAATGTCATGTTACTTTTTGTCCATTTTTATTTCAGCATCTGCACCAAGTTGCATGTTGTTTGCTCAGCTCGAGTCTGAATAAGTTAAATCTCTGAGCTGTTCTAAATCCTAATATTTAGAAAACACATGCAAAGGATCAACAAACTTCCATTTCAAAAACGTAAGATTTTCTGACTAGAATTTTATGTCAGGCCACTTACACAAGGGACTTTTTGTCACAACCATTAACTTTACAAAAACAAACTTCAGACTTGATTGAGGTCAATGTGCTGAAAGTAAATGCTGCATTACATCCGACTATACTATATATATATATATAATTAATTCTGGTATGCTATGTTTTTTGCCCAATCCCAGTCAATTTGTCAGTTTTAAGCAGACATGCTCACTGAAATCTGCCACTAGGAAAAAAAGTCTCTTTTATTATTAATTTTTAAATGTATAATTGTGTTAAATGCTACAGTAAAAGCCTTAGCTTTTTATACATTTTTATAAATTATAAATTACCTTACCATATAATTTTACTGTAAATTACTGTTGAATGTGTGGGTTTTACAGGCAAAAATATCCACTACTGTATAATATATATTGGAAAACTAAACACATCACACAACAAATCATAATGATTTTATATTTTTATTTTACATTAGGTTATCTTATTTTTCTCATGCTTATTTCCAATAATGTAGCTTAAGTATTATATTTTCTGTTAGTGAATGTTTATTCCATTATTGTAGTGTCATGTCCTGATAGTATCTGAGTGTTTTTGTGTTTATGACCCCGTGCATCATCATGTTTTATGGAAAAACCACTGAACTGATTCATAATGTGTCTTTCTGTATTACTATGGTGCTTAATATAATTTAGATTGTTCATGCATGTTTACGAGTCACAGCTTTTGTTAGATAAAAAAAAAAAAGATAAAAATTCTGCGCACAGTAATCATTAGAATATCTCTTCACCTGTCTCTTAAAAGGTCTGGATTTTGATATCATCCTGCAGATGCTCATTTTAACGGGCATTTATTCAACTAGGTGATTATCACATTGAAAAATATACATAACCAAAATAATCGATACACTGCTTCGATGAGAACTTTCAGTCATCAATTCCGCTGTTATTATGCCTTTTCCCTAATCAAAGGCTTAACATGAAGCCTTATTCATAACAACAAAAGCAGTCATGAGTCAACAACACCGAAAAACACACATCTCACCATCTTAATCTCCCAGTTGACGTTCCACTGCTTCATGTTGCTGAAGCGCCAGGTCTTGATGGCATCTCCTGTGCTGGCGTCCATACGGATCAGTCTGTTGTAGGTGATGCCAATCAGCTCATCTTTCTTGCCACCCTGGAACCTAACGTGAAGAAATGTAACAATTACAGACTCCGTGTTTGTCCAAGCAGATTTTGTGAGGAGACAATAAGAGTGCAATAAAAAAGAAATGAAAGATATAGGAGAAGATACGAGGAAATTACTTCTTAAAGGGACAGCTCACTCTAGCATGTAGATAGTCCTCGTGTCATTACAAACTTGTATGAATTCATTCAAAGTGTACAAAACGACAAATTATGTAGCCCATGTAAATAATGATTTGCACACTTAAATTCTTTATTAGCCTTCCAAAGCTTTGTCATCTATTTGTGCAAGGCTGAAAATTAAGTTGTTATGCACTGAAAATCTTGGCAACTCTACTTGGCATGTCCAAGAATTTATACAAGAAGTAGCACTGAACAAATGATTTCTTGAGCCAGATCTTCCCAAAGAATTGCTTGATCTGGCTCTTGAATTCAACTCACTGGCTCAACAGTGATTTACAGCTCAACTAGGGGTTAAAATTCTGTTTTGAAAGCATTAGTCAGTAGTTACTGCAGGAGAAAATATATGGGTTTGGAAAAACATGAAGGCGAGTAAATTATGCATAAACAAGAATTAACTGTGAACTTTAAAAATGATATTTTTATTGGCAGACAAACGTGTAATCAATATATCTGAGAGACAGAAATGTCAAGTTTAAGCGACACTCACTTGGCAAGAAAATGGGTGATTCCGAACTCAGGCAAGGACTGCCAGGCCTGTATGAAGCGCATCTTGGCCTCGATGAGGCTCATCTGCGCCACATTCTGATGGGCTTCCAGAATACGGGCAGAGATCTGAGAACGATGCATGTGTGAGCATTAATATACAAGTGCTATAAGCCATCATAACTTCAGCAGAAGGTCAGAGTGAACACATGGACACACTGTCATCAGAAACAACCCCAGAGAGGAATGAAACACCAGACAATATGATATGATATCGCTGCATTCAATCACCACAGATATCACACTGAACACATGAGACGCTCCTCTTGTTCAAGCATCGCTTATGATCTGTTACACATGCGGCATAACACACATTCACAGAAGCCATTGCAATCCCAGCTACCATCATTTAGTCCCCGTTTCCCAGAACATTTTCACATCAGAAGGAAATAAGTGACGTCACAGGAGTCTCCTGCAGATCAGTTACGTGCCTCGAGCTACAAACTCCCTCAAAGGGTCAGTCAATGAAACAGAAGCCCTTCTTGAAAAAGATTGAGATTCCATGAGATTTTAGATGCACTGAGACACTGAGAGTGTTGATAACAGTGGAAACTACAGAGCCCCAAAGAGGACATGGTGATGGAAAACGATATGAGAAGGGAGGAAAAACTATCTTTCAGCGCTGCTGCGTTATATTTCAAGGATTCTGGTTCCTCATGAGAAACTTTGAGTTGTGCACCAAGAAACTTTACATTCCCTTGCAAAACTATTGCATTTGCACATTACGTTCTCAATAAACTAGATTCTATCACATAACTATTGCATCAGTCCAGAAACGTTACATTCTCTCGCTAACTATTGCATTTGCCAAGAAATCTTACTTTCCTTCGTAGAACTGCAACATTCACCCAAGAAACGATACGTTCTCTAGCATAACAGTTTCTCTCTACTATTGCATTCCTCCAAGAAACTTTAAATTCCCTCGCAAAACATTTGCATTCTCTCGCTAAACTATTGCCTTTGCCCAAGAAACTCTATGATCTCTACAGAACTACTGCATTCATGTAGCTTTTCCTCACACCTCATTTTTTACAAACAAACACAAAGTTTATCTGGGGAGTGCAAAAGGTTTGAAAACACACTCAAAATTTCTCAGGAGAACGCAACATTTTTGTGAGAGAATGCAAATGCACCTCTCCATCTCTCTTTCATCACCATGTCTTTTTTGGGGCTCTGTAGAAAACTGCATTGTGCATCTAAAAAACAATAATTGTTAATGATGCTATTATATTTTGGGATATAATAAAATAACAGTGCAGACAGTTTTACAGATTAATATGACATTATAAGCCTGCATTGTAGTTATGAGACTGCAAGATGATTCTGTATTCATTTGAATATTTCTAAAAAAATATTCTAGTCTACACATAATTTGACTTTTAACAGCATTCAGGCAGATAGCTGTTCTGGAGGAGACATCAGTGACTCTTAAATGTTGAAATGTGAGCTTTGGGGTGAGCTACAGCTATAAATGGTAAAGTGGTTAATGGGAGGATCTCTGGAGTAAGACACAGCACCAGTGTTAGTGAGTCATGGACATTTACCAGCTGTCAAACGAGTGACTTACCAAGTCCCTGACAAAACCTGGCTGAGGAGGGTGGAAACAGGAAGAGGAACACAGAGAGGAAACAAGGGAAAAGCAAATAAATGAATAAAGCAGCAAACAGGCAGAATAACAGAATCAAAACAACCGTTAATGTACAGAGACAGAAAAGGGCAAGGTGTGCAAGTGAGTTTACAGCAGGGGAGGATCACGAGGATCAGCTGGACAGGAGAGATCAGAGTAACAGGCTGCACTGGGATCACATTAGATCCCACTGGATTGGCTGTATATATTGTGCCCATGTAGAAATGTGTCAGCTAGCAGAGATCCTGATATACCGTTGATCTGAAACCAAGCAGAAGACTACTGTAGTCTGCAAACCTTTGATTCATCCTCGCTGATTAAAATGGGACCATCCAGGGGAAGCTGTTTTTGCGCTGATGTCAGGCTGACTCGTTTCAAATAACAGTTTATTATGTTGGCTTGTCAAAGCCAACACGTGGATCTACTAAGCTTATTATTCTTCTGAGACCAAATTTCTAACTCGTCCTAGAGTTTTTAAGCTATGACCACCGAACTTGGCACAAACCTTCTGGATGTTCTAGCTCCGACTTTCAGACTTCCACACTTCATACAATGCCTCTTATAGAAAAGAGTTATTTTTTGCTATTATTGTAAAACATTGTAATTTAATTTTACATTTAAAGCTAAAGTATTCTAAAGCATGCTAGGAACATGCTAGCAGCATGCTCACTTGTACATGCTAAGCGGGCAAAAAATAAACAAACATGCTAACAACACAAATCATACCAGTGCTAAAACGTTAAAATATGTGCTAAAATGTGTAAGCGATAGGGGTGTACGAGATATATCATCTGCAATAATATTGTAATTGTTGTTTTAGCGATTTTACATTATTTAAATGATTCAGTTCAATCTCAATGACTCACTTATAAACAGTAACTTGCTGCCACCTACTGGTGGTTTTAAATTTACATTTAAAGTACCTTTTTATTATTTAAATAACTGCAAATACCAGTATTCATAATCAGTTTATGTATTTGTAACTGCAGGTTAAATGCATTTGCAATAACATCTAAGTCTCTTCAGATGCAGCTTCTATGTTTTTTCTGCATTGCAAAGATGAATTTTGTCGATACTGATTTCATTTGCTTGGTAACAGCCCAAATATCTTATTTCTTATTATGTCTTATTATTCTAATTCACTGATTAAATGTAAAAATTTGACTCAAAGGACAGAGAGAGAGAGAGAAAATGTTTATAATGGTAAATGCCCAATTTAATCTTACTGAAAGAGATTAATTTCTGTCAGTGTGAACTGACCACCACACAAAATATGAAGAATATCTAAACCTTATGAGTCAGTTTAAATACCAGCACAATAACACACTCAGAAAAATATTGTCTAATTACCTTTATCTATAAAATCCCAGAATAGAGATATTATTTTTTGTCAAACCGCACACCCATAGTAAGTGATGTGTAAAACTATGCAATAATTTACACACACACACACACACTTATATATGTGTGTGTGTGTGTAAATGCAAATCAAAACCTTTTTAAACACATAAACTGGGTTCAAAGTCCACTGCTCAGCTGTAGTTTATGACTAACCTGAAATGTTTTCATCACACTTCAAGCTATACAGCCCTGACTCCACAAGGTGGCGCCACACACCTTTAAACCCAAGAACACTACAGAGACCTCTGAAATTCCCCACCATTTGGATGACAACATCCGCTTTCCTGATCCTGTCGAGTCTGGAAGTGAGAAAGTCATCTATCCTTGTTTCCCAAAGTTCAGTGCTTACTGACCCATGTCCTCCAGGAATAAACTCCCAGAGGAAGCCTCTGAAGAAAAGAAATTGAGCTTGTAATGCATGGATAAAAGAGCTCAGAAATCATCCGGACTCTTAACGTCGCTCTCACAAACAAACTGCTGTCTTCTTCCCAGTCTGCCTCTCCACATTCCCAGGCTTGACTTGTTTCCTGTATATTTTTCCCGCCTGTTTCTGAAGACCCCACCCCAACTCCTCAAAGTTTCTTCCCGCGATAAGCTACTGGGGGAGTGAGATGTGAGGACAGGAAGCCCACCATCCCCCCAGCATCACAGGAGCTGGACTGAGTCCAGGGCCACTGTAAGACGACACCAGCAGCAGCAGCACACAGGAGCCGTCTGTCCACTCCCACACCAGCCCTCCACACATACTTTCACTTTAACCTTGTTTTTCAATCAAGTACAACAAAAACCACATCATTCTGAGAAATTTCACTGGACACTCTGCATATCCATATCACAATAAGTGCCTCAGTGCTAGAAAAACACAGATTTTGTGTATTTTTTTATATATATATATATATATATTTTTTACATTTTTGTAAATATTGTTTTCATGCTAGTTCCAAGTAGGACTTGGTGATATTTAAAATGTGGTATGTATTTAATATCTGACATTTCTCTAGTATGCATGTGATCAGATAAGGAAAAGAAAAAAAAAAAAAAACATTTCTTTTTGCTTTTCAATATAACTATTAACTAATAAAAACACTATTACACACACACACATACATACATACATACATATATATATATATATATATATTTATATTAAATAGTAGTGCTGTCAAACGATTAATCGTGATTAATTACATCCAAAATAAAAGTTTTTGTTTACATAATATACACACACACATAATAAATATACACATATATATGTGTGTGGTTCATATGTTCATATATATTTACACACATTTTTTTTTTTTACATTTTCAAAAAAAAAAAAAAAAATGCTATCATGTTTTTGTTGCTTTTTATTGTGTTAGCTGGGTTTTTTAAGTTATTTTTTAATCTAGTAGGGCTGGGCGATTTAATCGTCGATTAATTGCACATTTCATCAGTAAAGCCGGTTCTTTGATTAGCGGTAAATCTCATTTTAAAAACAGCTGACTGAGATTTACCGCTAATCAAAGAACCGGCTTTACTGACGAAATGAGTAAATCGACGATTAAATCGCCCAGCCCTATAATCTAGTCACGAAAAAACAACCTTAGATTAATTGGGATTAATTGGAATACACAATGAAAAAGCATGATTTTTGAGAATTGCTAAAAATTTTTTTTTTGCAAATAAACTGAATAAAATTAAATTACAATTCTAATATTTAGCATTTACAAACAATTTTCACTACAAGTAAGCAGCGAATGCAGAGATGGAGTTCCCAGTAAATGAACACAGTGCTGTTATTTACTTTAATAGCAACTCAACCGAGGTTTTTCCTCATGTGTGTTAATTTTGGACCCTGGCTGAGACACAAAGCTGCGATGACGCCATGCAGTGCCGTTTCAAGCAACCCATGCATGCATTTTAAATTTGGAAACACAATTGTGGTTCATACTGTACATAAGGTCAGAAAACACAAAAATGCATATAAATACAGAAAAAAAATTACAAATATGTTTAACCCTTAATACAACATCAAAATTATGATTACCATAATTTTAATGCACTTTTTTCTTGGTCAGTGAAGCTAAAGACCAAGTAGGTCAGTTCTGTGACTTTGCATTAAGACCGATTTAAAAATCAGCATTAAAAATATCAACAACTTTCACCAATGGCTTTGCTTCACTTGCATGCATTAGTAAATGAATCCATGTAAACATCAGTGTCTGTCTGTATTCTGTAGTGCAGCAGCAGACCGCTCTCATTTACCTGCTTGTTTTTGTATTTCTTCAGGTATCGTGGAGACACCAGACACTCAGGATTGATGTCGGTGCTGATGGGCTCTATGATCTGAGGATCAGGATTCATGTGCTGCATCTTCAGGAAGGACAGAATGTTCTGGACCTCCAAGTTGTAGGAACTATCTGCCATCGTCTTCCCTTTGGAGGCCAAACGGCAAGCTGCCATCCACTGAGCGTACTGCTTCTCCTGAAGGACAGGGAAAGTGTTTGAGTGCCAATGTTCATTTACCATCACCAAGATGTTGTTACAGTTCTTCAATTAATGTTTTGTTTTTTTTCTTCATTTTAAGGTTTAGCACTTTTATATCTTTTTTTTTTTCTCCAGTTTTATTAGTTTTTGGAGACTTTTACATCTATTTTTTTATGAAGATTTAAGTCAAATTTCAGGTAACGTATGTTACACGTGCACCTCTGAGGAGATCAGCAGAATTCTATGAGCAACATTTGCTAAGAAAAACTCGAAGCATCTCGGGAGATACCTCTCACCCCTTGAAGGTTTACTTTGAAGTATCACCCTCTAGAAGAAGATTCAGAAGCATTAAATACTCATCTAATAGATATAAATTTAGTTTTGTTTCAGAGAATACATGTTTTTGCAATTCAAAGTTTTAGTACATTTTTAAAAAAACATATCATTTTATTGTTTATGTACAGGGTTGTGTTTTTACTTATCTTTTGTATTTTTTTTGTTAATACAATTGGCAATCAATAGAAGTGTCCATGAAACATCTCACTCAGGACTATTCTACTTCTATGAAGATTTATTTCAGTTTTATCAATATTAAATGAAAATGAGACAGATTAACAACTAGCTGAAATAAATTCATTTCAAGATTTTTTTTATAGTTTTGGTTAACCATAATAACTCAGATGAGTTTGTATAATTACTCTTGAAGCAGCAAATCATGTTACATGCTACTTTTCCTCTGAAAGACAAGGGGACATGTGAGGCGATTTATTGCACAGTAATGAGTGGCAATCAATGGAAGTGTCTCACTCACAGTATCACACCGCAGCCAGATCTCAATCATACCATCTGCTACAGGAATTAGCAACTTGATGTTGAATTTCTGACCGGAAATGTTGACGTCTGGTGTGACTTCACAGCCTGTGGAGAAACAGCAGATGAGATGCAGTGCTGAAGCGGTAAACAGACAGCGTCCAGAGTGAGCGCTCACCTCTCAGGTTCATCTGGTGCGCCGGCGTGCCGTGGGCCTCCTCGCGGCTCTTGTAGCAGGAGATTGTGATGTCCTTGAATGTGCACCAGTACTGCTTATATCCTTTCAGAGTGAGCTTCTTTGGTCTGAGGTATGAGGAAAAGATACACAAAATCAAAAGGGAAATTCCTCTGAGAGAAGAACTGTCAGTATTCAATAAAGCAAAATAAGCACATTATAATAAGCTATAATAAGCAGATCCATTTTGCTTAAACATATTAATTAATTTTGCTGCCACTAGTGTAGTGATAATGACAACTTTTACACTTTAAAGTGACTAATACATAGAGTCTAGATATGTGACAGAAACCTTGCTTTATTTATTTATTTTTATATATATATATATATATATATATATATATATATAATTATTTTGCCTTGCACTAATTTTATTAGAGCAAAAACAATAAATCTCAGCATATTTTTCAATCCTTTGACTCACTTGAAGACTTTCACATAGTCAGCCAGTTCAGGAATGGATGTGATGTCACCCTGAGAACACATAGTGTATTAATAAAGTTATAAATAAAGTTGGCATAATAACGTTAAAATTTTTATGGTCACAGTCTGCATAACAGCTGCACGCTGCTTATGTTACAGCAAGAGGAATATTCAGAATACACCGTTTGGATTACAATTTTAATGCCATTGTTTTTATTTCAGCATGCTTATTATGATTAAACTCAAATTCTATCTGCAGTATAATGCTGTCCAATTACTGCACTCAAACTCCAGAGGATATGACTCGCTTACAGTGATCAAACCAGTCATTTTTAAATAATAATCCTTTATTTGAACAGCTTCAATCTGAGTTCAACAAGCCCATGCTATAGGCACTGCACAGTCACAGGAGTTATATCATGATCATTTCTGAAGCTGCTTCTTTCGAATGCAGAA
Source organism: Enteromius mattozi (assembly GCA_032359235.1). Classification (NCBI taxonomy): domain Eukaryota; kingdom Metazoa; phylum Chordata; class Actinopteri; order Cypriniformes; family Cyprinidae; genus Enteromius; species Enteromius mattozi. The sequence goes on along the minus strand of JAUMHE010000069.1, from coordinate 18,584,689 downwards.
GTGTGATAAAGGCCTGCAGGTGTGTGTCTGTGCCAGTACCAGTGTGTTGGACGTCTTTCCTCCCTCTAGAGTGATCTCCAGATCTGACAGAGCTGCATCGACCTCGTCAATCTCCTTCTCGCTGTTGTTCATGTGATTGTCTGAAGACATGATGGACAGCTTGTTGATGTGGTACTGCAAATAAAAACACAACCAAAATATAAAATAAAATTAATTTATTAATTCATTATATTAATATTGTACATTCTTTGTTGTGATATTTAAACCTCTTCCACATGTAACATTTACCCAATTAAAAAAAACAATTGGTTAATGTAAACGTAAAAAAGTATTTTTAAAATGTTGACAGTTGTTGACACAATGTCGATTGTTTTGTTTTTTTATTTAAGTTAAAGTTTCAAGTTAATAATTTAAGATTTATTTAGCATTTTCCAGCAGGTTTTTAACTCAAAAATACAATTTAGATTTTTTTTACATTTATTTTATTTATTTTTAATTTTAGTTTAATTTTCAAGTCAATAATTTAACATTTATTTCGGTGAAACTAACACAATTTCTGATACTGTTTAATTTTTTTTTACTAACTATAATACTGTCCATGTGTGACTTGAATAAAGCCTGTGACCTCATTCTCCTAATTACAATTAGCTGTCAAACGAGCCCCATGGTGCTACAGTGGACAGTTGGACTACAGATGTTTTTATTTTACTGTACACTGACGACAGCTCTGCTTTCAAAATAGAGGCTCAAGGCATTTTCGTGTCACCATCACTGCTCAGATAAGAGTAGTTAGTAGGTGAATGACACATGGATTTCTCTCAACAGTTAACAGCCTCGCTGTAATGCTGGCTAAACTTAGAGCTGCTGATGTTTGACGGCACTGAGCTCTTCTACCCAGAGACACGTCCAGAGCCAGACTGGTATCCTCTGACTACGGTGTGGACTGATGGGGAGGGACAGACCTGACTAATTTAACCTCGCTGTACGTAAACAGAGAAAGTCGACACCGCTGATACACCCTCCACAAATCCCTGCCGGAGCAGCCCACACCTCCTCAGGCTGGAGACTCCGGGTGGTCTCTCGTGTCCCGCCCCCCTCAAGCAGACGCCCGCTCTATATTTACACGATGTGAAGACAGTGAGGCGTCCTGAGGAGTTGTCACTCAACATTTATGAGGGTTTGAAATAGCAAGGTCATCGTTGGCCAAAGGGCCAGTGAAAACAAACGCCGCAGCCAAACATTTGCACGCTGCAGATGCTACGCAGTCAGGCACAGAGCCCATTCAATTCATTAACAGGGCAAGAGGACCCGAGTGAAGACTGCAGACTGTCAAGCTTACGCAGCAGTCCTGGCGTAAATTCTGCCGAAGTTTGAAGGCGCACGTACCTGCAGGGCGGCGAACATCATCATCTCCTCCTCTGTGCATTCGATCTCCTCCAGCAGGATGGCCCACTTGGCCTGCTCATACAGCTGGTTCACCCTGATGGCATCATACTGCAGGGGTCAGGAGAGGGTTAAAAACACGACACCACAACACCACATCCACCACACCATCCTTACAACTCTGAGAGGCCTACGGGTGAGCATAATGCACACTAGATGTGACCCTGGAGCACAAAATCAGTCCGTTTTTGGAAACTGAGATTTGAACATCATCTGAAAGCTGAATAAATAAGCTTTCAAAATAAACCAGTGATCTATGGTTTGTTGGGATAGGACAATATGGCTGACATACAACTATTTGAAAATCTGAAATCTTGAGAAATATTGAGAAAATCACCTTTAAAGTTGTTCAAATGAAGATCTTAGCAATGCATATTATTAATCAAAAATTACGTTTTGATATGTACAGTAGAAAATTAACAAAATATCGTCATGGAACATGATCTTTACTTAATATCCCAATGATTTTTGGCATAAAAAAAAATGGAAAATTTTGACCCATACATTGTATTTTTGGTTATTGCTATAAATATACCTGGTTTTATACCCAATATACCCAAATATACCCAAAAAAATTGTAGAAACACAGTCGTTTTCTACCCAAAAGTGAACACTCTGTTATTCATCTACAGCAGGGTTCCTCAAATCTTGCCCTGGAGGTCCAATGCACTGCTGAGTTTAGCTCAAACCCTGATAAAACTCACCTACCTGTGATTTTCTAACGATCCTGAAGACACTGATTAGCATGCTCAGGTGTGTTTGATTAGGGTTAGAGCTAAACTCTGCAGTGCATTGGACCTCCAGGGCAAGATTTGAGGATCCCTGATCTACAATCATATTAAAACAGAGTGTCTAGTGAGAGAGGTTGACAAGAGAATAGAAAATAGACAATTAGTCCTAAATTACGATGTTTTTTGATGTGAAAACCATGACAACATTGAACCTCAGTGGACAGGACAAAACAGATCTTGTGTGTGATTCTGGAAAATCCTAATCATCACTGTGCGCATATGATTTATATGTGATAAGATGCAAAACACACTGACCTTGGGGTTGAGGTCAAAGAAGCTGTGGTACTTGAACCGGAGCAGAAGAACCTCGTTCTCCTTCACATCCTGCTCCATCAGTGATCTGGAGGAGTCCAGCCACCTTCGCAAAGACAATCAGAGGAACATGAGCGAAAGCCTTCTGAATCACAGTCTCTTCACACATCAGATCTGTCCCAGCTTACCCCTGGTTGATCTTGGCCTTGTCCAGGAGAGACTGTGGTTTGTACATCTTGACCACGATGTCGGGTGAGGTGATGGGCTGGCTGACAGCAAGGATGCTGGGATTGCCTTCTGACAGCGGACTGTCTCCAAACCACGCTGAGGTGGGGGACAGAGGGCTGCCATCCCGAGAGTCATAGGTAGGCGTCATGGTCTTGCTGTAAAGTCCAGGACTAGAATAGATGCTTCCTGAAATGAGAGGAACATTTGTCAGTAACCACCCAAAATGGACGTCACCCCATTCACATGACAGGCCAGATGGAGGGCTGGGCGGAATGACATATACTTTGTTTCATCCACTAGAGAGTGGTTTAGGTTTTGTAAACATGGTGTAACTCTAGGTTGTTCGTGCCTTTCAAGCAAAAGAGCATTTTGGCATATTTATAAAGAAATCAACAGTCAGAGGTGTGTTTATACTGTCTTACATATTTACAGCTGCTTGTCAGTTTATTTATTTTTTTATATATACATTTTTTTCAACTTAGGTTCATCATAATTTTTTGGTTTTCCTCCATTTAACTATAAAAAGAATAAAAATATTAAAAATATATTATAATATTTTACAAAATGAAATAGGAATTGTTACACTGAAACACGAAACTAAATATTTTGGGCTGAATTTTCTGCAAAAATAGCTTTGGACCCTAAGAGGGAAAAAATATTTTTTTATGATTATGTTGGTCAGAAGAGCGAAATGTCTCAAATTTGCATGATGCAACTTATTCCAAGGCAGTTTAAAAACCAAACTATAGAGTTGTTATAAACGTACATTAAATAAAAATAATAATAATAATAATAATTAAAAAAAAAAAAAAAATAATAATAATAATAATATATCTGCAGTTTATTTAAAAAGTTAATTTATTAAAACAAGTAATAAAAATAATAACAACAACAAACAATTGTGCAGCTAATTTAACAAGTCCATTAGGTTTGCATTCTGGCATAATTTAGGAAAAATCCTGTTTTCTGGTTTGATTCCATTAAATTTTAAATAAAAAGATAAAGCATTTAAGGTTTTTTTTCAAGATCAAGATATTAAACAAATTAAATAGGGCTTTTCCACATTTTTAGAAAACAAATTATTTGGTTACATTTTCTGCAAAAAATAACTTAATATGGTAGCAGGATTTTGTCATACCGCCCACTCCTAGCCAGATACAAGAGACTGCTGTTCACACAATCACTCATTCACACGACTGCACAGCTCTGATGAAGGCAGCATGCAGAAAACACACAGTTCAACTTTGCGAGTGCACACACAGCAGCGAGCACATCCAGCAGCATGAGGGGTCCGGGAGGTGACTGGCATCTGCTGAGCCGAACATCAGCTGGGTCTCATTATAGCTCTCATCACCACACAACATTAACACTCAATCCATTAGTGCAGCATCATTCTTTAAACACTGCACGACAACTGGAGCAATTCTCCTAATCCTCATAAGGACCCCAAATTGCACAGGTCCTGCTGGTTATTATTAAATGGAGACTCCTAGATGTTGATTAATATTACATAGTATCAGCTGTTCATCTACTATGACGTACGAATGTCATGGTATGTACCACCCTCACAGAGACTAACTACAACCTTCATTTAGATGACTACAGCTAGTGAAAGGATGACGCCTAACGGACTAGATCAATAAAAGATAACTTTAATGAGTGCAAGTGTCCTTAAAATATGCTTATTGTGTAGCAAACATTAATAAAAGTCGAGAGGCTGTTCTATATTGTAAATATAATCATCTTTAGTACCTTACTGTGTAAATGTCAGTCATATTTATCAGTTTAAAAAAAAAATTAATTAAGTATGATTTACAAGACAATACAAGTTTCCTATTTACATATTTACATCACACAATGTTTTTTCTTTTTTTGCAATTGTGAAACAGTATTGAATTTAGAAAATAAATTAGAATTTTTTTTAAAGGAAAAATTCAATATGTGAGATATATTTAACACTTTTAAAGCATTGCCAGCCCACACAAACTGTCTTAGACATTACCTCCAAAACCAAGCTGTGAGAGCAACAATGCAATGCAAAAATAAACGTTTTTTTAAGATGCAATTTTATGTGTAGACACCATCATCCGTCAACTGAATAAACTTGTTTATCTACCATCATAAATCAGACAAATCACACAGTTACACTACACATTCTTCTCTAACCACTCAATCACAGAGTGAGTAAAACACAGAAGCAAAACCACTTATGTGGCAGTGAAAGGCCACAGGTCTGCAGAGGGACAGGAAGTGCTTGTGGGGTGGCAGGGGTCATGAGAAAAGGCAATGGGCTGGGCTTGAGGGAGGCTTCTCAGAAACTCAGAGGAAGGTCACTGGAGGGGTTTCCACTCCCATCGGGGGACTGAGGAGGCCTGTCTTTGGATGTTTACTTAACTCTACGCACTGTTTGGGAATGTTCAAATGAATCCTGAGCCACAAACGCACATCACACTGATGCTGCAGCTCAGACTCATGCTTGAAGACACGTATAAAACACAGCGAGCATGAAGGAGTGTTCACTCGCCCAAACCGATTTACTAATCAATTACACAATAACAGTGCTGCAATTCATAATGTTCTCTAATTATACTTACAGACTCTATTCAGACTTTATGTAGATAATTTCAGCTTTAAGAGTGTTTTTTTTAATAAACTATACTAGATAGTTTTTAATATTAAAAGGACAGTTCACTCAAAACTGATAGGTTCCTCAATTTGGTCTTTGAAACACATATGAAGATGTTATTGAAACCTGAGAGACTTCTGTCCCTGCAAACAAAACTTTGAGGTAAAAGAAATCCATATGAAGAGAGTGGTTTGATCTTAAGAAGTCTTCTTAAGAGAGACAATGGCTTAATTTGATCAACAGATCTAATTTAGGCTTGCACTCATATACAAACATTGACTCATCAGGGTAGACATCATAACTTCATTTCATTTTACTGAAAACGAGCGTGAGAGGGATACAGTATGGCATGCCTCATATAAAGGTTTATAATTGTTTTAGGGGCTAAAACAGTTTCTAGGTCTACTGAAATGATGTTTTTTCAGCTGAACATTTGGTACGTTGTCTAATGGACACTGTACATCTGTCACTGTCAGTATTTAAATATGATGCTACACCGACTAAGGTCTATGTGGTAAACAGTAGCTCAGTGCTTGTGAATGTGAGACTAATGAGGTTCATTCTCATGTGCCATGAACTTCCGCAAGCACCACTGAGGGTTGTTCTCGTATACCAAGCAAATATGTGCGCTCGTTAAATCTGTTCATCAAGCAAAGCAACAGTTACATCCTCAGAAGACTTGGATTAAACTATTTGATTTACATGAATTACTTTGACAGTGTATTCATTTCTTGAAGCAGCAATGTTTTGGTGGAATGGACTTTCAGTGGAGGAACAGAAACTATCCATTTAAAGTCAGTTGTACTGAAACTGTGATTTACCTTCTTAAACCTGGCTTCATTTCGAGAGTGAGTCAGATGTTGATTCAGTAAATGCTCTGCAGGATTCAGCAAAGCATTAATGCCCCTTTTTTTCCACCAACATGGTTCCTCTGGTGGTTCCTGGGCTGATGCCCACCCATCACTCTCGCTCTCATTGAAACAGCAGCCCTGGGCTGAAAACACTAGGTACAATCCAACCCTAAAACCTTGCTGACTGGAAAGGTCAGAGAGTTTGAATTGGGGGGAAACGAATCTAGACACACTCTCTATATCTGCTGGCTTCAGTTGAATGTACAAAGAATGCAACATACGTTTGTGGAAACACGAATACCTCTCAGATTCACCCGGTCCAGCTGGTGAAAGACTGGTTAAACCTGAGATTCCTCAAAATTTGCCAGATTTTGAGAGCAAATAAAAAAAATGTATAAAAATAAATAAATAATAATAAATGCACATATGTGACCCTGGAGCATGAAACCAGTCATAAGGCTTAATTTTGTGAAACTGAGATTTATATATCTTTCCATTGATGTATGGTTTGTTATGATTATTTGGTCAAGATACAATTATTTAAAAATCTGGAAAACAGGGTGCAAAAAAAATCTAAGCATTGAGAAAAATCACCTTTAAAGTGAAGTTCTAAGCAATTCATATTAGCAATCAAAAATGAAGTCTACTAAAATGTAGATGTTAAACTAAATATCTTCATTGAATATGATTTTTACTTAATATCCTAATGATTTTTGGCATAAATGAAAAATGGATCATTTTGACCCACAATGTATTTTTGGTTATTGCTACAAATACACCTGTGCTACTTCAGATTGGTTTTGAGCTCCAGGGTCACATACAGTCATTTTCTTGTGGACCGGACTACACTGGTTAGGTTGCATGCTTGTTTTTTCAGCCTGCAGGACGAAACACACATTTTGCCTTTATTTGATGGCAATTCAATTGGTCACATTCAATTCAGATTCCCAGATCACAACTCAGATAAAACATAATTTCTTTTGACGCTGGAGATTCAGCAGTAGTAAAGTTGCTCCAATGTAAACGGTTACAGGGACATTAATCTTAGCCTTAGGTGTGCATCAATATCCAAGCATATACTGACCATTCTTTCTTGCATTTTTTTGCATGATGAATTTGTTGTTATTTCATTTCTAATCTTTGTGTATTTGGTTTCACAACTTCCCTATCATTTGACTTCATTTTGACCACTATTGTTTTGCTGCCTTGCAAGAACTGGTATTTCCTTCCTTCCAACTGCAGCAATAAAATAAGACTTTTGCAGCATGTAGTCGGGATGCTCTTGATCAAACTGCATTAGGAGTTCAAGTTTCTTTGTCGGTCATGTACATATTCCATACAGAACCCTGCTCTTTAGTAAACACACATGCTGTCCATCATGTGCACATGCAAACTAATATGCCCGCTTGTTTTTATAACCAGTTATGATTAGCTTCAGATAAAAGCTTGAATAATCAATGTCAGCATTGGCTGGGTTAAAACTAATAATAACACCAAGCAGTATTTGCTGGCTAGCTCCTTGACTTGGCCTTTCAGTCTTTTATCCCTAACTTTAAATAGATTTTAGGACAAAGCGAGACAATTTAAACAAGCAAACCTGAGAACCGATAAGTGAATGTAAGGGAATGCAGTGTTTGGGCAAAGCTCATCTCATGACCCTCATCAGCTGAGGTGTCACTGAAGCAGAGAGTCAGGTGACCAGAGCCAGGGATTTCTCAGGGTCAGCAGTGGTCAGGTGACTGCTCCAGCTGTGGTGAGAGGAGGTGAAGGAAGCAATGCAGGAAGCCAGAAAAACAGTGAGCCTTACCTTTTACCGGTCCAATGTATAGAATCTCAGAGGCTTGAGGAATAGAAGGAAATGGAGAAAAGAACAAACAAAGAGAGAAAGAGGGGGAATGAAAGGATAGATTAAAGAGATTAACAGCTTGGAGGAAAAGGAAAGCGTTACCATGCAAAATGAGACAAGACATCAGAAGTAACCAAAGTTTCAAAAAGAAAAGAATATTTCAAATAAATAAATAAATAAATGAATGAATAAAAAAAGCTACCTTGAGAGGGCACATAGACCCACAACGTTATACACATCTTTAATAAATATCTTTCACATTTTGTCTTTTTATTAAATTTGTTCACGAAAAAAACACCTTTCCCCCCCTTTTTACCTATAGAAAGCATTGAAAAATATTGTTCACCCACCTTAAAATCAAAGTAGGTATTCTAAGAGCAGCTTTATTTTCTTTTGACTAAAATATATTTTCTTATATGAAATAAATTTGAGACTTTAATATCAACTCAAGATCTGTTGACTCAACATCATTGTATTTCAACTGTTGGACATAAGTTAATAAAACTAGTTATTTTTTATTTAATATTAGATTAATAACTGATTTTTAGTCTGTCTTTAAAAGAACATAGTACTTGTTTACCTTAAGCTCATCTTACACAAGTAAAAAAGTAAATCAATCAATAATTTAGTTTTTCTGCTACTTTCTACTTTCTAGGGTCATACTTTATTTTGATAGTCCACTTTAGACATTCTACAGTAGCCATGTTTCCATTACTCTTCCACAAATTAAAATTGCGAATTGAAAATACGCTTAATGGAAACGCGTCAATTTCGCAAAAACTCCCATACATCAAAAAAACGTTTTCGCATGAGGTGGTTTTTCAGGCAATTCGAAAAATGAATAACTGCAATGCAAACATTTTTTTTTTTTTTTTTCCCGCATTTACAGGTCACATGGCACAAGTAAAAAAATCATATGATCATTCTTCAATGTATTATAATCTCCAAGAAACACAATACATGTTCGTTCTGGAGTTTAAGGGGCTTTCCCTGCCATTAATGCTTAGTTTAAACTGCACACGTCTGCGGTCAGTCCGGCTCTGATACAACACTGAAGCTGTTTGCTGTCACTCAGTTGATGCTTTTGTGTTTATTCGAGCCTCGCCACTAACATTTCTGAAGTATCTCTATGGGCTGCTTCTGTGAAGATAGATGCATGTGCCTCTTTTGTATAAATATATCCAAATTCCGCCAAATCTTGCTATGACTTATCGCGAGAGGCACAAGGTTACGTTTTAGTCACATAACATTGGTTAATGGAAACGGCGCCATTTCGCAATGCTTTATCGACATTTATCAAATATCGGCAAGTTTTGCACAAGTCTGTAATGGAAACGCGGCTAGTAAGTCACTTTGCAACTACATGTCAACTAGCAGTCGTTAGAGTATTAGTAGACTGTCAGCTTAACTTCGAACACTTTATTTTGATGAGTCCACAACAAACAATTTACTATCAGAAACAAGTATATGTAAAGTTATTCAACTAACCCTAAACCTACCCTAACAGTCTACTCTGAGAGTTAGTAGACATGTAGTTACAAATGAATGACAATTAGTTGAAATGTAGTTGCAAAGTTACTTCTAGTTAGTTGAATGTCTAATGTGAAATTCCAAAATAAAGTGTAACTTTTTCTTGTCTAACTGTCTAATAAACAACGCACTGTATTTTCCAAATATTAAAGTCTCTTTGACAAATTGCTTTTAAGCTTGTAAGCTGCTTTGAATAATAGAATCTGCTGAGTGCACAAATGTGCATATGAGAGTCCAGACGGAGAGCAGGGGAGGACAGAGCTCTGCTTCCAGAGAAGATTGTGTTGTTTGAAGATCTGTAGAGGAAGGAACAACAAAACCTATGGGTGGAGCTCATGTCCTGCTCACATCGTAATCAGAGCGATCCCTATCATGGCGACTCGTACCGAAATCCCTCTGAGACGATATCAAGCGGCGGGTCTTCGGTTCATTTCCCGTCGTGGGCCAAAGCGGCTCAAGGCAGCTCCCGTTCCATTTTCTCCTTCCTAAAGGAGCCTTTGTGCAGTAAAAACCAGCCTCTTTATGGACCCTAAACATCGGGAGTCCTGCACTATTTTAATGAGGGTCATCATGAGGTTAAATGGTAGTAATGAAGGAACAAGTGGAGAACAGATCCCAGACATAAGCGTTTTGGCCTGCGTATGAGGGCCGTGTCGCACAGGGACCCCGGGACAATAGACCCCATTCATGAGGACCTGAGGAGACAGAGCCTGTCCTCCATGCATCGTTAATGGATTGTAGCGCATCATTCGTGGGGTGCTCGGCGATGTAGCTGCTCTGTTTCAAAATGGCAGCGTGACCAAATATGTGCGGAATCCGAACCATTCACGCTCCGGAGTTAGAGCGAGAGCAGCAGGCCTGCAAATGATACGCTGCTCTCAACCCACACATTTCTCATTTCAGCATTGTTTCAGCATAACAAGGCTTTTGTTTTCCTGCTCTTCAACCACACGCACTTCATTATGGAGCTTCATGGGTTCCAAACCCTCAAACACTGTGTACGACGCAAACCAGCAGTGGAATGTGGCACGAAAACCAGAGTTGCTTAAGTCAACCGTCACTATCTATTGCTCATACTTGGGTTTGAGACTCAACCTAACCTCAAATCCCAAGCACCTCGGTGCGTAACCCCACCTGCATGATTTGTGACGGATATGAACCATGCCAAAAGTTTGTTGCAGTGAGAAGTACTATTACGCTATGTCAAACTTAAAATCAACTGGGTTGAGTTGCTTGGGCATTTATAACTGGTTTTCAATCCTGTCTAGAAGACCCAGAGCACTGGACATTTCACATTAGCACAGCTTTAGTGCCTTATGATGCAGTGATGTAGAAAATAAAGACTGAATTTATCACAAAAGTAATTTTTCCTGAAATTCTGTTATCTAATTCCACTCTAATAATATTTTTATGCATTTCTGATGTAATACATAATGGGTATAATCAACTTAAGGCAGAAAACCTGAAAAAGATAGCATTTTATTGTAAGAATTATATTTTATGAATTCAGGTGTCATGTGTTAACTTAAGTTAATGTTTTAACTAACAAACAACGAACAATACATTTATTACAGTATTTATTCATCTTTAACGTTAGTTCATACAATTTTTTGATTAAAGCTTTAGTTTGCATAATATGCGTGTATATCGTGCATAATTATTATGCATTCT
>JAUMHE010000069.1:18546212-18566022 GCA_032359235.1 Enteromius mattozi | reverse complement strand
GCAAAAGATAGAAATAACACACTTAAAACCATTTTTTGTTGGTGAAAATACTAGTGGCCTAAGACTTTTGCACAGTACTGTATATAATATCAGTTTGAATATTCTGATGGTACCCTTTAGACAGCTGTTGATAAGTAAATCTGCAGCTACATGTCAACTAGCCTTTAATACAGTATTAGTAGTGTGTCTGCTAAATATATGCCAACACTTTATTTTGATGCTTCCTCAACAGACACTGAGTATAGGATACTTTACAAGTATGTGAACATTCTACCTACCTTACCTAAGTCTACCAATACTCTTAGCTTTATAATAAACTTTTATTTTCAGTTGAAGGAATGATCTAGCTCACATTAGCCTCACAGGAAACCCTGAAATAACACTCAGCACCGAACCACTCACAAGATGTTGATCTCAAATAAACAATCTTACAATATTTACAAATACGTAAATATTATAACGTATTATTATTGTTTTTTATGATTATTCATGAGATGTTATAACACATTATAGAATTTTGTATAATGCATTATGCATTCACTATAACGCCTAAAGAATGCCCTTACTGTATTATAAAAACAAGCTTCATAGAAAGTGTTACCCATTTTTTCTTTAAGTTTGTTGTGAATACAACTAGGTTTAACTGAAATGCTGCAAAGCTGTGTCAGTGTGAATTAATGTATTTCTTTTGAATGCATTATTTTTGTAAAAATATTCCAATTTTCATAATAGGTATAAGAATAGTAACTAGGGATACTTTAACTGCTAAAGAGTTATTGTCAAAACCCTGTGTGCATCTCTTCTACTCATCAGCGCTGTTTATAATCCTTTTATAAAGCTTTTTTCTTACAGATTAACCAAGTTCAATTTCATTTAGGTATTTTTTAACTAACCAATTTTCAAAATAATTGAAATAAATATTAACGTGAAAAAAATACAAACTTGTGGCAATGTTGTTTTATTATCATTGAACGGAATGACATCTATTGGTATTATAATTGATCATCATTGTCTGAGATATCCACAAAAGCCATTAAGCCCACATCAGATGAGTACTATTGACAACACGGCATACTTTAGACGTTTATTGCTATATGTATATAGTTTCACATACTATTTTTAAAAGCTAACAGTAAGCTAACATTAGCCGGGGTGTTACAAAGCTAAAGGCTATTGGCTTTTTAAAAAGCATGTGCCCTTGGTTTGGTCTACAGGAAATACAGCACATGAAAACAATTGTGTTTGTCAGTGCATCTGATGGGGCCTTTAAGCTGTCGCTGTAGTCTGATTTAGCACCACCTCTCTACCAAAGCCTACATCTGTTCTCAGCACTGAAGGCTGAATGCGCTCTAATGTATAGCAAAATAACACAATTACCCTGACTTACTGTTCTTCACGACCGGGGGGGGGGGATTGAGTTAGGCTAATGGAGTTATGAAAAGGCTGAGCAATATTTTAGGGAAGGCAGCAGCAGAAGCACTCACTGAAGGTTTTGCAGATGTCAGACACGGCCTTGAAGACGCGGTCAGAGAAGTTGACCTTCACCCTCATGTGCTTCATGTTGGGCAGCTGCAGGCGCAACAGCTTGTGCTGCGGTGTGAAGAGCAGCCTGGCGTCCGCCTGAATGCCGTACTTATCAAGCGTCCAGTGTGTCTTGAGCAGCCACGTCTTCTTCTTCTCCCACCACAGCGCGTGATCTGACCAGTCCTTCTTCACATCTGCAGAAAGACACATACATGACAAGATTAGGAATGACATCGACAAACACTGGCACAGGGCGGGATGAAAAGCAGCCGAGCTTTAGTTGCACACAAGGCAATGCAATGGGAGTTGAAAACGAGGTCAGGTGGAGGGAAACACGGTTAAGTGTCAGATGCGTTTGAGAAAGTGAACTTGCCAAACTGGAGGGCTGCGTTCTGGTCTGGATGAAAGCAAGAGGCCAAGCATTCATTGGGAGGCTTGGGCCGAGAATAGGAGCAGTCGGAGGTGAAACACTGAGAAGTGTTTGTATGTGTGAGTAAGGAGATCAGGGTCAAGCCTCGCTCTTTGTTCCACATTCACACTGTAATCGGAGTCTGACACTCTAGACCTGCTTTTCCTCTAACAGCTGCACACAAACAACACAGGAAGTGGAGGACTGCACAAGAAGAATCTGATTCATAATAATCAGAAGACATATTACCACTACACAGGGCTCCGTATTTGTTTGTTTAGGAGCACACAGGAGGGCAGTCAAAGACCGGAAATAAAATTTATAACTTTGATATAATACCTTGAACAATATTGATATTCCATATAGCTACCATTTTCAATACCATGGGGTAAAACAAGTTGTAACTGCATTGTAAATTTTTTTTTTTTTTCTCCGTGCTTCCTTTACAGTCAGAAAAATGACATAAAAATGACAATTTCTTCAATTGTGTGAAATGCATGAACGTAAATAGTGCTGTGAAAAATGTTGTAAATTATGAGAAAGATAAAATCAGCTTAATTAGTACCCACTGTTTCCAAATCCATGTTAAACAGTACATGTAAAGATGGACTTCACTATGTTTTCTGTGAAACACTGCGAACACTGGATCATGAGCTGCTCGCGTGCAAGAGTCCAGTGACACTCTGAGACACAGCACAATGGACTATACACTCATATATTTACAACACACACTGTGAGAGAGCCGTCAGAGAGAAGAGAGAGTATGAGAGTAGATGGCACATCAATACTGTGGAAATGAGTATTGAAACAGTTTCAAACATTTCAGTACCATTATGTATTGAAAAATGTCAACCCACCAGTCTTGTCATACTCGGGTAAGGTGACATGAGACGTGACCGAGGAGTGTGTCGCTCTCAGATTGTTTGGCAGATGGCTTCACGTTTTCATTGAGCTTGCGGTGCAAATAATTACCCAATCAAACTATCCTGGGCTTGAATGAATGTGGACTGGAGCAGTGGCGTCTCTCCATCACTGATGTCAGGACTCAGGTATGCATGCGAGCACACAAAGGAAACGTTTCCCCCTCAGCAGACCACTATCCAGTTTCTCCGCATTATTTGTGTGTGGGACTGTGAAAAAGGATTGCCTCCATCTCCCTTCTAACCAAACTCTAAAATGAAAGAATCTGGTTGAACTCATAGTATGGTTTTACACGACTGTGTTTTCTATGGGCTTTCGTCTTCTGTGGGATTTTAATTTTTAGGTCGAAACTCCAGGAAATATTTTTCCCTCCAAGTAGGGCAGGTGTGAAACTAGGGCTGTATAATATTCTGTATCCGGAATGAAACCGGACAATGGACATGGCAGCACAACTGATGAACAGCACCTAAACTTAGGTTCGATTGTTTGCTAGAAGATGCAGAAAAGTTTGAAAGTATTATGGGTTGAAGAAAAAAAAAATTAGTTTAAGAAATTAGTTTAATATAGATTGTAATCTTTATTTTATCAGATGACTGGATTACTCAAATAATCTCTAAAAATCTTCTCTCAGAGTGTGTCCACTTCTGAACATATATCTAAGGACAAAACAAACGTCCTGACTCAGTTTTTCTCCTCCACACCCAACAAAAAAGACACGCTGGTCGCATTTCAATGACTGCGTCTCATTCACTAGCCAACTGTGGCGTCCATCTCCATAACAACATAACACAGAATAAAAGACAACACAACAAGATCAGTTCTCAGTCACAGACTACAGTCATCTCTGAAGAACAAGGAAAATATTCACAAGCCAACAGACTTCCCAAAACTGCCAAGTAATAAGCACTGTCCTTTATGCTCCTATCATGTCTTGTAGATGAATTCTGAGGATTTATTGAAGATACACAGAAAGATGCCCAGAAGCCAGTAAGGTGCATGCTAAACCGTGGTGCTGAAAAGACCAGCATGTGCTTTAAAGATTAAAGAAACTTGCGTTTCATCACCAGATTAAATGGACTAAACCGCCCAGCAAAGAAAAATAAAAGTCTAACGCTTCACTGAACCCAGATCATCTTGATTACAAACTGTTAAAAACACTTTTCAGGACTTGAGAAGAAAAAGAGAGTTGACCCCTAAATAAATGGATGGGAAAGAATTAGTAAAACATGCATAGGTTTTAACAAAAAGAAGCAAATGTGATTTCATTTGGCATTAAAAACGACACATGCTGTACGTTCAATGAGGTTAGGAAAGAACAGGCCTTTGCAAAGAAAAAAAAAATCCTAGAAATCAATTTAAGGTGATTACTGATAGAACATTGATGAGGAAATTGCTTAAGAAATTATTACATCTACACCACAAAAAAAGCCTTAAATATGTTAAGCCCTGCACACACGACAATGGTAGAAAATAAACCACAATAATAGGTCAAAATCAAATGGAAAACTTCACAATATCTTTTTAAAGACCTGCATAAATAAAATACATACTCTATCAATAAATACATACACCCTTAAAAACAACATTATTAACAATTTTAATTCACTTTAATAAAAAGGCTGCGAACAAGGGTACGTTAAATTTCTAAATACTTGTTTTATTCAATATATACAGTATATGTATTGAAATTGGTTTATGTATCATCATACAAATTAGTAATACTAATAATATATATATATATATATATATATAAATAAATAATAATACTAATAAAATCCATGTATTAAATGCGTTAAATACTGTTCTTTCCTGTGAAGGGAATAAAGGCAGACACAGATGGACCTCTTTATGGGTGGAGCAGTCAGCTGGTGATTTTGTGAAACACTTGACAGCAGCATGTGGACTCGCCCCGAACAGCATCCGGCCATGCATGTGCCAAACATCCCAGATGAAGTTAAATTAAATAAAGACAGTCCATTTTTAGGACTAGTATGATTTCATCTTTCATCCACATGAGTCATTAAAACACCATGCCCACGCTGTGGAATAAACACGCTCACAGATTCAACACACACACACACACAGTGCGTGTCTTTTTCCAGAGGATCCCCAGTGAATTCCCTCCTCAGCTGGACTGTCATTGGTTGCCTCACTCCGTCCTGCCCTGCCATCAAATGGAGTGCTGGAAGAACGGCCATTCATTGACCATCCATCAAACAGCCTAAACAGAGGGCTGTAATTTAATTAGCTGCCAGCCAATTGCGTTTCTTGGCTAAAAATACAGCCTGCCAGCAGATGACGTAAAGCTGGAACGAAATTAACCCATGCTAAGTAATAGGACGTACTTAACTGTACTGCAGAGAGACGCATGAACACATAGATCTGTGTGAAAACGCCCAGCACTTCCTGCACTGCAGGTACCAATCAAAAACAGTATTATGCTGCTGTAAGAATGCAGCTTCCTTTTTTTCATTAATGACAATAAACTACATTTGTGAATGGCACAATACACTACAATTAAATGAACAATGAACGTCCTCCTTGAATATAAAATACAGTAAAACAGGACACAGCAGGGATCTTGTGCTTGTTCAGTATGTCAACATTTTCCCTGGCTAATACTAAAATATTAGTCTTTTTTATACACACACACACAAAAAAATTGCAATTTATTTTACATTTACTATAATATATAAAATTGTCACAGCTATAAGTGTAACAATGTGACAGCTACAAATTTTATAAACACTTCTACTAGAAAATAAGATTGACTCTAATATGAAACGAAAGCCCCCACCACATTGCATAAAAAACAAATAAATAAATAAAAATAATAGATCCAAGGTAAATAATGTACATTTCCATACATGATGCTGAAGGCTTTTGATTATCATGCTTCTAAAAAGGAGCCTTGAAAGCAGACGTAGAGTCGTTTCCCTTCCCAGAGGGCTTTAGTGCAAGTAAGCAAGTCTAAAACATTAAATCACAGCTAGATTTGATCAAGGCAACAGGAAAGCTCTGTGCTGGGTAGGGCTGCTTCTTACACTAACTACTTCCTGTATCATAGATTAGACAATTACAGAGCCTTGAAGACCAGCAGAGCTGCACAAACACATAAGCTGCACTCAGCTTTAAAATAAAACAAAACAACAAAAAAACATGCATATAAACAAATTAATTTGCCCTGCACCTTTAACATGAACAACATACTCATTTGCTAAAACTCACTACAATTAATCAAAGTTAGCCAACAGGGCCAACATTAATTTTAATGAATTTTAGCACACATTTCTATTTTATATTAGACAGGCAGACAAGGACCCTATACATTTCATTTCTACCTTGTTATTGTCTGAATTTAATTTTAATAGTTAAATAAAATAGTAATAATCAAACAGCATGCCTATTGAATTAGTGATTTAATTTAATTTAGTACAAGTTTTAGAAATATTTCCCAGCAAAGTTGTATATTGAGTATATTAAGGAATAACTTGCAAAACGCCCTAGATTTTCATTCATGTAATGTGTCTGCAATGCCAAGCATGTTACATTTATATTTTCTATATACTATAACTATATTAAAAAAAAAAAAACAACAACTATATTTTTGATAAAATACTGTATCAAACCAAATCAAATCACTAATACAAAATTACATTTATAATTAATTTAAATTCAATTATATACATTTTATATTAATTTATACTGTATTACATTATATTACTATATCATAATATTATATTATGTCATATAATTCTATTGTATTCTATTATATTATATATTCTACTATAGTTTTCTGGGCTCCTTTGAATCAGAAGTGGACCATGATGAAAGCTGAAAATAAAGAAAAAATATTTAAAGTGTAAAATATTAATTGTATTAATAAAAAGTCATAGAACTTTTTAATTCTACAAACATAAAAACAAAATGATTAGGCTTACAATGTAAGTGACATGAATAAAACAAACAACCTCAATTAGACAATTAAGTTAATTGTGACTATTTCAGGATTATCATCAGCACAGAATTTTTAAAAAATGCTGTCCAGTACTAGCCGGACAGGCCAAACATCCACAAATCTCTTGCTTCGAGGAAGGAAAGGGGAGAAAATGACAGAGGAAACGATGCATCCTCTGATAAATCATCTGCATTTCCTTGCAGTCTCCACATTCCTCTCGCTGTAACTCTGCTGTGATTACATTAGGACAGTATAGGACAGAGGAATCCTTTCCTTTACCAGGATAACCTTTTAGCTATACCTACTAGGGGAAAAACTATACTATACTGAACTTTAGTCAGTTTATACTCCCTGAATAATAATAATAATAATAATAATAAGTAAATAAACATCTGGGAAAAAAATAAAAATCATCACAAAAAAAAGCCATTTATGACAAAACCATTAAGTATGCAAACAATGAAAGCATCTGTGAGCAGCAGCAGAAAACATTAGGATGACGGCAACATCCAGGGAACAAGCCAAATGTTTGAAGTCACTTCCTGTTTGTCAGAAGAGCCCCACGTCACAAAACTTGGCTCGACATGCGTTAAAACCCCACCTACAGCCCTCCTGCCCGTAGTGGAGTCCGTATCATCGTTTCCCTAACCAAACGTCTGGAACAAGTGACGGTTTGGTCAAGAGGCCTCAGATAAAAATCCGGTCTCGAACTTCCCGATGATGTCATTTTGAGCTGGCTTACTTTTTAGGGTTTCCGTTTCACATTCTAATAATACACGCTCCCTTCGCCAGCAGTGAGGGAGCATGTGTGTGCTTCTTCACTGCCTTAAGAGGGCAGGGTTTCTTTTGGCCGGCACTCACACTATGACACACTGCAGATTCTTACACTATTATAGACTCACAGAGTCTGTACAAAATGTGCCCCGCTTCATTTATGATGTCTCCTCTTACTCACAAGAAATATTATGATTTGAGCACAACTGCAAAAGAAAAAGAAATGAGGGCCTTGCCTCTTGAGAAAGGGATGCTAATATATTCTCTTAAACATTTTAGTTTAGTATGAAGGAGAGAAACTATCATTTTCAATATCAAGGACAGGTGGGTTGTGTGTGAATGACCATTTCTGACCGCATATTAAATGGGTTCAGCGGGCCTTTTTTTAGATCAACGAATGAAAAGAATAAATCAAAAGAACACAATATATCAATATATTCTCTAAATGTAGCACACAGTGTACTATTATAAATTATTAGAATTTATGTATAATTTTAGTTCATGTTTTAGTAATTTTGTTGCGTTTTTTTTCGGTTACACTTTATTTTGATAGTCCATTTAGACATTCTACTAACTATAAGTAACTTTGTAACAACATGTCAACTAATTATTATTAATTCTCAACCACATGTCTTTAACTCTCAGAGTAGACTAGTTAGGGTAGGTTTAGGGTTAGTAGAATAAGTTGACATATACTTGTAAAGTTTCTGATAGTATGTTGTGGACTCATCAAAATAAAGTGTTAGGAGATATTAAGCAGACAGTCTACTAATACTCTAATGACTGCTAGTTAACATGTAGTTGCAAAGTTACTTATTGCTAATCAAATATCTAAAGTGGACCATCAAAATAAATAATGTTACCTTTTTTTCTATTAAATGTATTTATAAATATTATTTCTATTAATACATTTGAGTTATTTTAGTACATCAAGTTAAACTAAATGAAAATGAGAAATGTTGTTTTGGAAAGTAGCTGATAAACAACTTTATTTAATTTGATTATTGGTCAAAATGCATTTTATTGTAAGTGACAAACTTTGGTTTCGGTTCAGTTGTAGTTGACTGTAGTAAACCTGCTTTCAACATTTATTTTTTGCTTCATTTCACAAAGAGAAATATAATAAATTACTTAAAATAATAAATACACACACAAAAAAAGTATTTTTTCAGGTATAAGGGTATTTTAAAAAAATACAAATTGAGAGGCAAAACATCATAAGTTTTGTTTTCTAAAATCAAAAATAAAATTACGAATAAATGAACATATCTACCAACAGGGTCAGAAAAATTTAAAAACATATGTCAAAGTAGAAAACTTGCTTTCATGCCCCACTGAAAGATATTTATTTTTGTTTTAGGCATGAACTCACTAAACTTTGTTTACTTTCAAGGGATGTTTAGAAAGGAATATGAGACAAAAATACTGAGGAAGATTGTTTTCCCCAGTGCATGCCACATTTAATGCCGTGACTATGATTAAGACTTTCATAAGATGTAACTTACATGGACAATCAGTCAACATAGATGCAGATCTTTAGAAACATGTGATGTAAACGCTTACCTGAATACAATTTCTTATTTGCATTATTATTATATTAATAAAGACCATATTTTTTGTAATTATCTGAAATTCCAAAAACGCCAGCATTACACAAATCGCCAGACTAACCCAACTATCATGTGGTTATCAGTCTCGATAATGACACTTGACTCTCTTATCTGTAGCACACGTGGAGTCAAAATGAGGCTGTGCAGCATTTCCAGCCGAATCAAATCAACTGGAAACTGAGGTATATGCCGTTCATACTCTTCCCGGCAGAACTCAAGGTTTTGGGTCAGTGGCAAATATAAAAGCCGTCAAGGCCCCTGACCATCAATTATTAAATAGAATCTGCTGAAACACTGCTTCAGGAAATGAGCGCTGTAATCAATGACAGAGTGCTTTCCTGGCATCTCGATTTATTCCATTAGAACATCTAAAGCCTTTGAATATGTTGAACAATTTAATAATATAAAAGGTCCTTTTTCCACTATAACAAACCTTTTGTGGAATGGAAAGTTTCCATGAAAGGTTCGTTGTGGAACCATCAATGCAGATCTTTATTTTTAAGAGTGATACTAAATCAAAGCCAGCGTGAACAGAAGAGAAGTCAGATGTGTTTTATTACAAATCGCTGTTGACCACTGTTTAGATTTCCACTGAGAGTTGTGTGGTTTACTTTTCCCAAAATATTAGAAAAAATAAATAAACCATAACATGAAAAAAAAATGACAAAATGTTGCCTTCTTGAATATAGCTATGCTCAGGACTTCAACAATGAATGAAGGACGTTCTTGTCTGAAACAAGCATTATTAAGAACTGCACAAATGTTAAAGTGAATCTGTCACGCTTTTGTTTTTAATGCACATTTTAAGTGATCCTGAGATGATCGAAATACACTTGGGAGAGTTTAAACTGGACAGATCAGCATTTTATTCTATTGTGTTACTTTAAGAAGACTGTGTTGCCATTACTAAACAGCAACATTTAATTTCAATGGTCAATATGAGACGCATTTGGCTGGCTTGAATGAGGTCTGCATGTGAAGAGTTCAGATGCAAAAGCCTCTAAGTGCCGTCTGAAATTTTCTTGTAAAATGAGCATTTTTATCGGGCTCCTATGTTTACTCTAATAGCAATGTATAGGTCCTTTTCCATGCAATTCAAGTGAAATAAGCAGGCTAAACATTTTAGAAGATTTCAGATAGCACTTTTGCATCTGAACTTTTCATACACTCTTAGTTCCAAAGAACAGAGAAGACCAAACAACAGTCTTCTGTACTTTGTAAATGTAAAAGAAAGGATGAGCAGGACAGGTATATTATGTCAAGGGTACAGAAGGGATTTCATGACACAGAAAGGTCATGAACACCAGAGGCGTGTGGCATCTTTGTCTTCATAAAGCAGGACAGACAGTTCGAGCTCACAAGGACAAGATCTTGAAGTATTAAAAAGAAAAGTCATTCCAGCCCTTTCCACCAATCACAGAGCTCATGATAACATGTGACGACGGTCACTTGAGAACAATTTAGAGGCGCCTGTTCTTAAATATGCAATATACTACAGAAAGTTAAAGGGGAAGACTCAAATAAAATTAGTGACAAACAGCTCAAGAGAAAAACAAACTGCAATAGTCTTATTGAGTCCGTTAACCCTGTCATGATTGGCACAGCATTACTCAAAACAGTTCTCACAATATGATGGTGGTTTCACTCAACCAGTTACTTCAGGTTCTCAAATATGTCAAAAGAGAAAATAAACACATGTGCATATTATCTGTATGGTATTTGGCATCCAGAGAGCTCAAAGCATTCAAGAACTCGCTGTACCACTGATCTGTGTAACCCTGTGAAGCCTGACTTATGAAATAATAGTCAGAATAACACATTTTTATTGAAGCTTTACTTGTGCTTTTTGTTGAGTATCATATTTGATCCAACAGGATTTGTAGCTCGTATATTCTGCTATAGTGAGAAAACAGAAGAAAAAAACAAAACAAATCTGAAATTTCACTCTATATCTCCAAAAATATGTCTTAGTAAGATATTTAAATGTTCAAACCATAGAATGCAATGCAATCCAATGAAGAATAAATATTCCTCAAAAGACCCTGATGATCAGATTTGAGATGCACTGATTTTTCTGGAAAAGGTTTGATGGAGAATCAGGTAAAGCTGAGCTGCTTCAGCACATCTGGAGATATGACTGCAGTTATTCTGACATCTTCTTCATAAAAGCTGAAGCTGGACGTTTCTACAATTACACTAAAATACCTTTTACTTGGAGAAAAAATATATATATATCAAAACTATCAATCAGGTGACAGAAGCCATGAACAGGTTTAACAGCAAGATTTTGAACACGTTGATCTTTTAAAGGCCTAAATGTTTAATTCAGAGTATCAAATGAGATACAGTAGCCTTTACAGGGTTGATGAGCCAACAGACAAACACAGTACTCAAATCCAGATCCAAACAGAACCATTCTGAAAAGGGTCAAATGTGAGCAGAGAGTTAAATGGAGCAAAGAGTACGGTACTCCTAATGAAATCAGATTCAGAAAGAGTGCTTTACACACACGATGGCAGCTGAAAGGCCAGATATATAATAAAGAAACACAAAGGGGGTGAATGATGAGTAGGAATTTGCGAATCATAGGTTTTCTAATTCTACATACTGCACAAATTTTGTTTCAACTTATGCATATTATCTACACAGTGTTTGACATCACGAGAGGTTTAATAAGCCAACAGACAACTTTTCTTATCAACCAAAAGACAGTAGCAAAGCCCAGAGGAGTATGACAACATTATTCTTTTGCTCCAAGCAAGAATCCTCAAGCAGCATGCATGAAGAAGTGATGTTTGAACATCTCTCTCTCTCTCTCTCTGAGGGGTTAATATCTAACATGCGCTTTAAACTAGCACAAGCGCTCTCCCGTAGCGCCACTACACATTCCTGAAGAGTTTACAGGGTTAATGCTTGGGTAACTAGACCCTGAATGAGTTTTCTCACACATCTACCCTCAAACAAAGCTGTTTTTTACATCTCTGCTCAAAGATGAAGGTAGAGCCACAGGAGGTCCCGGTGTGCCACAGCCACCAGCAAAGGAGAAAACAACAGATGCCACAGCTGATCGTTCACAGCAACACTTTTTAAGTGCCGACTGCATTTAAGGAGTTGTCTCATCTCAGTATTTCTTAAGTACACGAACAAAGCCTCCAGAAATATGCAGCAATGCCTTTACAAGGGAGAATCAGTAGACATGTGTTCTCCATCTTCCTCTTTCATATGACCCCGTCTTCATGGAGTGGGAAGAGCATGGAAACAAAGGCTGATTTGTTCTGTAGCTCTAAAAAACAAGGATGAACAGCGAGGAGGCAGACTACGGTACATGTAATACAGTCCTAAACCCTCGTTTCTAACCGAAATATATTGGTCTCAATCTTTGACACAAACACATTCATTTAAAAATGCAATCAGCAAACCATTAAGGTTTTTCATGAACAGATGCATCTTCTAGAGAGCCATCAAAAACGTTCTGATAAAACGTTCACACCAAGAACATAACATTAGTGTCTATTCCAACACATGATACCGTCCTGTTTATCATAAGTTCAAGATGAAGTTTTTAAAGGCTGTGGATTCTGATTGGCTGTCAATGTTTTTAGCATGGAAAAAACAAATATACATTCCTCACCGTCAACTCAAATATTTCCACAGAACCAGAGCAAATATTAACTATTATATTTAAAGTTAACACCCTTAATGATACAATTTAATGACAGCTATCCACTGCTATTATAGCTTAGTCACTGCTTATAGTCTCAAAATCCATAAATAAAATCGAAGAATACCAGCAACAGAGCACCAGGGATCACTAACTTTACCTTAACTTTATGCTGGACATCTGAATTGAATGTATGATGAATTATAGTTGAATCACTGAACTATCATTCAGTTTGCAGTCATCAATCATGCGTAAGCCAACCGTGAGTCAACGAAAGCGCAGTAAGTGTGAGACTGCAGACTCATCTTGGAAAATGGAAAATGCATACGTACCGAGTTTCTCCACGAGTTTGAGCATCACCCCACCGATGTGGATTTCTCCGGTGACTCTGAGAGACACGTCTCTGTTGAGGTCAGTGACATGCATCTTGAGCTCCCAGGTCCCGTCTGCATAGCAGCCATCCGGCATCCGTATACCGTCCAACGCCATCCTTCAGAAACAGCGTCAAAACCATTACAGTCTGTGACAGGTGTCCTACAGGCTAAATCAAAACAACGCTCCTCAGACTGAAATACACGTCTCAAAAGCTAGTCAGCTTCATAGGGCTTATGATGCTCTCCAGGCAGGCATCACGCTACTTCTTAAGCTAACAGCAATGCAAACATAATAATTTAGCAATTAAAATTTTAAAAAATGGTATTAGAATAATTAAAAATTAGATTAGAAACAAAGAATTTATTTGCAAAAACAGACACATTTTCACAAATCGTTTTTATTAGTATTATGTTTACCACGTTAGCACTTTTTCTGTGTGTTTTGTGTTAGTTAGCTGTTTTTTTAAACACTTGAAATTACCCAAATGCAGTTTGATTGATATAAACTGAAATGTACAATAAAAAAACATGACTTTTGAAAACGCGTTGTCTGTTCTTGCAAATTAGCTCAATTTAGCACATTTAAACTGAATATAATGTGTTACTTCTAGAAGTCTCTGTGAACTAAATCAGTTGTTGGTTTAATAAATCGCAACACACGGTCACTCTGGAGGTTATAATGGCTGTGTTTTAGTGAAATTAAACCTGTAGCTGCAGCAACTAACGGTCAAACTCTGAGCTAGGGCTCTGATGACGTAAGCAGCCCCGCTCCAAATGCCAACTAAATAAAGACAGCCAGGTCAATGATAGAAAACACACCGAAACGACTGGGAAAGTTACAGTTTGCTCGCTTTTCGGTCGAATACGAGCGGACGTTATCGAAGCCAAGTGAGCAGCAGGGTTTGAGGAGCGCAACGGAGAGCTTTTTATTCAGAGTTGCGCCAGACAAATCCTCAGAGAAATCATAGCGTCCACTAACCTTCACAAATACGCCGACACAAATCCGCAAAACACCGCTTCACTTCCCAGAACTTCAACAGGCTACGCGTTTTCTTTCCTTCGACCGCGTATTTAATCCTATCATGAGGAAGGCTCCCAAAAAAAGGGGGAAAAATCGCTTAAGTCCAGCGGCGGAGCTGCTGAAGGGGTTTGTGTTAATGGAGTCCAGTGGCCTCTCTCTCTCTCTCTCTCTCTCTTCCCGCCCTCAGATAACGTCACTCACGCTCCGCTCGAGCGTTCCATCATCACTCCAGTCGCCATTCAATTCCACATACATGACGAGTTCCTTACAAATACTGACGTCAGGCGTTATTTTTTTAATTATTATTTTATTTAAACTATATCGTTAAAAACTCTTTGCTTCGTTTTCTTTGTAACTGGAACATTTATATCGTTGAGAACATTATCAGACCTTCCTGTAAATGTGTGAAATTCAAAAAAGAACAAATGAAATGCAAATGAAAGTAAATGCAAAGCCAGCTAACAGGGAACCTTATCAGAACTCTGGAGAACGTTCTGGCGAGGTTCATGAACTATTCCAGAAACGTTCAAAGTCATCTGCTCTTAATGTTTTAACACTATAGAATAGAGCTTTAAAGCGCTCTGCTTCTCCAGTCACCAGCTCACTGTCTCCTGAACGGGTTAATTGTGTTTAAATGACTGCCATCGCTGATAACAATCAGTGAACAGTAATAAACACAACACAATTGTCGAATTAGTGTTTTAAAGCTTTTCTGCAGGAGTATATCCAGAGTTAACATCTGGAATATTATTTGACCACTGGGTGTATAGTGACTGCCTTTTATGGGAATAAAATGTTATAAGATACCTGTATGGTTGATAAGAAGTTCTCTATATACTCTCTAAATAAGCCCTATCTATCTAATCTTCTCCCCTCCTCATCTGATAACTAAGTTTTTTATTCAGTTTTGTATCATTATCATATGTGAAGTCAGCTGATATGATATTATAAGATATTTTACAGCTGTCCATCTGACATTAAACCTACATGCTATTTCAGATGTTGGAAAAAAGACAAAACAAATATTAAAATGTATTTGAATATATGTCAAACAGAGCTGAAATGCAGCTTCTCCTGACCTGAGTCGTGGACTGCATCATCAGAATTTATAACCTCTCTCTCTCTCTCTCTGACCTCCTCCTCTGAGTCTGGCAGGGGAGCTATTGCCTAAAAAGGCTGTGTTTTAATTACCGTGTAAACAGGCCGCGAGGCAGAGCAGGGAAACGAACGTGTGTGTGTGTGTGTGTGTGTGCGCGCGACCTGCGATGGAAACTATCACACACATCACAACTTAAATAAGTCATTTTTACTCCGAAACCATAGTATTGTCCCTATTGCTGAGGACATTATTTATGAAACGGAGCAAAAAAAAATATATTTTTAGTCATTTAAATATAACAATGATTGTATCTCAAGACATAAAAAGAACAAATATTGTCTCATTTACTCAGTCTATGCTTCTGCAAAGTCGATGCAAATTCACTGGTAGCTGTGTGGAGACATGAGAGGGGTTGCTGGGAAAAGAAAAGCTTCGAGTGCTGGCTGCCATCTGCTGGCCAAACTCTCATAGGTCATAGGTCTCTCGAGTAATTACTATACATGTTATCTAAAGCAGTCAGATGGAATATAATAGAGCACGCATCTATAGACACTTAAGCTCTTGTGTGTTGAACTCGCATTATTCACAAGCATTGAGATTATTTCCTATGACTTTTCCCACATATTTACTGACACCGACCAACTGTGTTTTGTTTCTTCAGACCACTGAAAAGCGGCCAGGTTCAAACAAAGAGCAATGTTGCTCACGCTACGTACTAATAAAGGCATAAGCTTTGTACCTAAAACAGACAAAGCGTTTGCACTATAGGTTTACCGATATTGATTTATCTGATTTACAAAACCTTAATGGAACAGTTAACTTCAAAATAAAAAAATAATTGCTAAAAATGGAGAAATGTAGCATCGCATCAGTGTCTCAGCAATGGATGCTCTGCAGTGAATGGGTGCCGTCAGAATGAGAGTGTGATAAAAACATCACAATAACCCACAGCACTCCTGTCCAGCAGTTAACATCTGGAGAAGACAGAAGAAACAAATCCATCATTAAGGAAAACACAATCTTGGTCAGATTTCCTTGATATAACATGCAGCCCATTCGACAGAAAACCCGCAGCTACAAGTGATTCACAACCTCGAGGAACTTGGCAAGACTTTGCTTGTTTGTTGATAAACCTATGAAACAGAAACTGTGTATGGGTAAATGTTAAAGATTTGTGTTTCTCTTTAAAACCTGTTTATCTGCTGATGTTTGGTCCTTCAATTGCCCCACAGAAGACTGCAAACGACTTTACCTTTGTTTGAACGTCCTGTATTTTATTTAAAAATAAATACATTAAGTCTTTTTTCTGAGAAAGGTTCTCTCCAATCGCTTCGCTGGTAATAAACAAGAACACGGAGGTGACTCGTTCAAAGAGAATGATTGTTATAGGCAGTTTAATGATATTAACAGAGCTAACAGAGATCCAGGTTTATAGGAAAACATCAGTGTTGATAAACTTTACTAATGACCCTGTGAGATACACAAGACAAGAAAGAAAGAAACAGGTCTACTCTAATGGGTAAAAATAAATTAATAAATACAGATGATGTCACCCATGAGTCTGCCAGTCTAATTAATCTAATTAGACAACCAATGAATGTCTTAATTCTGCTCTTTAAGTGCAGAAGGTGAACACATGATTTCAATACACATGACCTAGAGTAAGACACATAAATCTTTTGTCAAGTGTCAACAAATAGAGACTGAAGGAGCGGGAACGTCTGGAGCCCATCACATCGGAACCTACACACACACATACACACACACACAATCTGTAATCTAACCTAAATATCATCTTGTCCATCAGCTAGCTTCTACATTTAATAGTGTTGTTATTTCGTGGCACATATAAATGCTAAAACTGTATTGAAGTGAGGAATCCTGTGAAAACCTGTCAAAAACATGTCTAGGTTTCAGCCCAATAAAAAAATATACATTATAAGTTGCTTAAAGAAAAATAATTATATATATATATATAGTTTTTATATTTATTTATTCAGACAACTCTTATTTACAACAACTTATTTGCATTGTGAGATTATTTTCATGAAAATTAAGCACTTCAGCTGATATTCTTATTATAAAATGTGTCTGGATGGAATAAATTATTATTTAAAAAAATATATATATATATTTTTGAGGGATGAAATGTGACTGACATGTTCTGGGCAGGTTTCATAAGATTCTCCACAATCAACACACCCTGCTCACAAACTCTGGGAAGGATTTGGCTAGAAACTCTGACATCAGCACACAGTCAATTATCTGCCCATCCGTTCATAATCATGTGCGCTGCATCAGTAACAGAAATAAATAAGGTCAAACCACATCACAATAAAAAAGCCTCAAGTACCCTTCTGCATAAAAATACAATTTTGTTAACAATACGCATTTAGTTGTGCTTCTTATTGAATTAAATAGACATTGTTCCCTCAAGTCAAAACAAAAAGAAAAAGAAAAAAATCTACACAGTTAAGTGCCAGCCATTATTAGGGGTTCGTTGTGCATGAAAGCTTGTTTCCACCACAGCATGAAAAAAATTGTGACATTTTGTGACTTTATTGCAATTCTGATCTGATCTCACAATTCAGACATTTTATCTTGCAGTCTGTGAGATGTAAACTTGCAATTACGAGTTTATAACTTGCATTCGTCATATACTGTATACAATAAACTTGCAATTGTGAGAAAATAAAAAGTTACAATTGCCTTATGTATTAATCCATGGCAGAAACGGGCTTCCACAATTATGTGCTGCTGACTAAATAAAGAAGTGGATTTGTACCCTAGACCTTCTGGTCTGAGACCGTGCATGTCTGCTGCATATATACCTCCTATGGATCAGGTGCACTCTTTGGACTTTAGTATATAAAAAATAATAGGTATTTTCAATAACGAGGTTGGGAGCTGCAGGTTTTGCATAGTCCAGCCTCTGTCTGTTTGGGAAGGCTTAGGAAACGTCCTAGAGACCCAAAGCGGACAGGACGGGATCAGTCTTTCTTGCGGAAAGTGCTGTCTGTGCTACATGGGACTGGTGTTTTCTGCCTGGCTTGTGCTTTGTTGCTTGTATATGAAGGTCAGGAGGAATAGGGCAACATCATGGGACGTCCAGTAGGCCGTGTGTGAGGTCACAGCCGACCAATAGCGGCTCTCCACCAAACCCTCCCGAAGCTCAAAGTCAATGCGATGCTCCATCTCAACTGTGACACAGACACAGACCCAGATCAGTATGAGTTCAACAGAAAGGTCTGGAACTATTCTACTGTTTAAAGGTTTTGTGGTCGGTAAGGTTTATTGCTTTTTTCTGCTCATAAATACTGCATTTATTTAATCAAAAATATAATAAAAACTGTGAAATATTTTTACAATGTAAAATTTGTGTTTTCTAAGTGAATATATGCTAAAATGTAATTTATTTCTGTGATGTTCAGCTGAATTTTCAGCATCATTACTCCAGTCTTCAGTGTCACATGATCCTTCATTCTAATATACTGATTTGCTGCTCAGGAAACATTTCGGATTATTATCAGTGTTGAAAACAGTTTGATACATTTTATTTTTCAGGATTCTTTGGTGAACAGAAAGATCAAAGCTTTTATTTGAAACAGAAATCTCTTGCAACATTATAAATGTCTTTACTGTCACTTTGGATCAATTTAATGCAGCTTTGACAGAAAGCATTAATTAACTGCTTCAAAGAAAACTTTTGCAAACTTTTGCTCAGTAACTGCACATTAAGGTACACACCTGCTGCATCGAATAAAGAGGAGGAAGAGGATGGAGATATGGCTGAAAATGCAAAAATGCACTGGCTCTCCTCACTGTCACCAATCCCAGAATCCACAGCCAAGGGCAGGCTGGGTGAGCGAGAGAATCGAGAGAATAACATCCCACCGATGCCCTTGCCGAAACTCGCAGCACCTTGATAATGATAAATAGACAATGTTTTGCTAAACGACCATGGACAACTAAAAGTTTTTGATATTCTTCATATTCTGTGTGGTGGTCAGTTCACACTGATAGAAATTCATCTTTTCCAATAAGTTTATATAGATTTTTACCCTTTATAAAGCCATTTTTTCTGAAAGTGTGCATTATCTTTTGAGCCAAATTCTTACATTTAATCAGTGAATTAGAAGAATAAGACATTTGGGCTGTTACCAAGCAAATGAATTATAAGTGAGTTAGTGAGTCATTGCGATTGAACTGAATCATTTAAACAGTTGATTCATTCAGGAACGAAACACCGTCATGTTGCTAGGTGACTCAACTGAGTGCTGTAGCTGTGTTTGGAATTATTTTTGGAATTATAAAACAGCACTCTGTGTGATATTGATTAACTATATGAAGGATATAAATATATACACTACCGTTCAAAAATATGGGGTCAGTAAGATATTTAATGGTTTTTAAAGATGTTTCTTCTGCTCATCAAGGCTGCATTTA
Organism: Enteromius mattozi; assembly: GCA_032359235.1. Classification (NCBI taxonomy): domain Eukaryota; kingdom Metazoa; phylum Chordata; class Actinopteri; order Cypriniformes; family Cyprinidae; genus Enteromius; species Enteromius mattozi. The sequence goes on along the minus strand of JAUMHE010000069.1, from coordinate 18,546,225 downwards.
TTAGATTAAAAAT
>JAUMHE010000069.1:18479378-18490934 GCA_032359235.1 Enteromius mattozi | reverse complement strand
CTCTTGTCTCCACTTTAAAAGCAGTTTGTGTGCATTAGCCTAACCGCTGAGTATTGTGTGTTTATCTCCTACAAAGCTTTTACCCAAGTTCTTGTTCTGTCTTGTTTTCCGTGTGTTTTCACTGTGCACTGACCCTTCGCCTTTACTGCTCTGTCTTACCCCATTTTGGACATTGTTTGCCACTCGATCGACCCCGTTAGCCTACTGGACTTTCCTTGTGCTCTGCCTCCGACATACCTGTTTGCCATGGTTTTTGACCCTGTCTGTTCTGACCACGATTTTGAATAAAAAGCTTGCATTTGGATCCGCACGCCCCCGTCTCCATCATTACAACTACCCAGCTCTGTTGAGTAATAATACATCATTTATAATGATAAATGAGTACTAATGCTTTATTTGTTATGATAAATGAGCAATAACAATTTATTAGTAATGCTAAATGACTAATAATGTGTTTTAATAAGGATAGATTACTAGTAATTTGCTATTTATTATGATGATAAATGAGTAATGATTATTTAATAATAAAGATAAATGAGTATTGCTTTACAATCCTTCTGAATATTCTCCACGCCACAGACAAAGTCTAGGAGTTTAGTTTAGTTTATGTATTCTTCAGGAGGATCTACCAAGCTTCATCTAGCCAGGAGTGGCACAAGGCAGAGAAACTTTGAGAAGCCACATTTTAATGAAATCATTAGTTATTCTGTTCACCTCTTCAGTTTTCATTATGCTACCTCACCCTGACTGGGCCGGCCAAGTTTCTGATCACGCAATAGGTGTCATTTCTGTGGAAATGTGGGCGGTCATGCTGATGCAGTCTTGTGTGTGACATCATAGAGCTGTTTTTGCAATTTAGTTTTTATATGGGCAGAAACTTTGAGCTTTGAAATGTACACTACAATGACAACATAAAAGAACAAGAGAGATCATGCTTCAAAAAAACTAAATGTGTCTTGTCACTACTCACTGTCCTCTCGGCCACTTCTGTTTTTTTGACGTCCGAGATATAATTATAACCATCATAGGATGATTATACAGCCCCTCAGGAATCTGGACAGCTGCCTCTACTTTAGCCGAGTCAAACCCATTATCAGAGAGCTTTCTCTAAGAAGTAACACAAAAATATTCCTTTTGTTAGAGATGGGCAGATTGATCGCAACATTATCAGTACTTTCAATACTGATGCTGGAAGATGAATCCTTGCTTAAACATATCGATCCTATGTGTTAATATGCAAAACATTTGCTGAAAATTACTAATAGTTTAATTATCAGAAAGAAGGAATTATAACTTTCAATGTAGTTTCTGCTTGTCTTTAAGCATGTTGCAAGAACAAGATTGGGTTCAGTGTGAAGACGCTTTATATTGCTATAGATGTATGGCCAGTATCTGTTTTTGACATCATGTATGCAGCAAAATGATTTTCAATTTTAAACAATATGAAAATCTGATGTCATAGCTGTTCAAAATTATGACATAAACTAGTACACAAGCTAGAACTAAAAAAAACAAAAAATAAATGTTTTGTAGCTTTTAGCATTAATTTGTTTATACACTTCTAAAAATGCTGGGTGAAATATGGTTTTGACCCAGTGGTTGAGTTAAATGTTTAACCTAACATTCTGGGTAGTGGGTCAAAACAACCCAATCGCTGGGTTTGTCCATATTTTACCCAGCACTGGGTTGTATTTAACTCAGTATTTTTGTAGAGTGTAAGCTAAAGTGTGCTCCTAAACAATGATAAAAATTGCATTTTATAATTAGATTATTGATTACAAAGATCAATATAAATCAACCAATGCAGATCAATAATTCTGCACTTCATACTATCTGTCCATTCAAATGCTTTGTTAAAAGAAACTGCAAAAGCTGCTTCTGAAATTGGTCACTTGTTCACACATTTACTATTTTCTATATGGAAAATGACACATTGCACACTATATAGGGAACAGTGAACTCTTCAGACAGTGTAAAGATGCTTTCTGGGTTTATTGTTTGTTTTGTCTGGTTTGTGTGTCACTACTATATGGTTTGGTTTGTTCTATGTATGTTTGTAAAACACATTTCTGTTCATAAAGCAACTGTCTTGTTAGCCAAAAACACAGCCAGCACTTTTATTTGCCAGCAGCCATGGATAAATGCATGCGCCTTCTGGTTGTCCATGCAATGGCTGCTATCTTTTGTGTTTAGCTTGTGGGAGGCCGATAAAATCCTGGCCATAGTGTTGTTATCCATCTTGCTGAAAAGCTGCCATTGACACCATGCACTTTAGAGGAAGTATAACACAGTGAGGAGACTTTAAATACCTCCACTAGCTTTCTACCTCTTTTCTCTATCTAGCACCTTCCATCAAACTCATTCCTACCATGTACCTTCCACATACACCAAATTACACATTAAGTGTCGTGCAGATGAGTCTCACAAAAAAGCCTAGAAAAAAAAAATATATATTTTATTAAGACACTATACTTTGTCTGAAAAAGAAATGTGTAATTCAAATAACTCTAATTAATGTTTTTCTTAGATTATATTATTATTTTCTATTTAAATTGTGAGTTTCAGTTTACAACTTAGAGACAATACATATATATATATATATATATATATTTGTTTGTTTGTTTTTGTTTTTTGATCCAACATACTGGAAAAAACCTCCAATTATTTTCAATTCAAATTATATTTATGGCATGGCTTAGACTTCAATTAGTATTAATTTAATATTAACTTTTCCCAAAAAACTTTCATATGAAGTAAAAAGATTATTTAATAAAAAGATCATAGTTCTTTTTTATGCAACATATTTGGTTATATGCAAACAAAAAAAACAAACAAACAAACAAACAAACGTGTTAAACTGGTTTAAACCAGAAACCTTTATTTTTGATGAATCCAATAACACTCTCAGAAATAATGGTGCAAAAGCTGTCACTGGACGTACATTTTCAAAAGGTACACTTTTGTACCTATTAGGTTTTATATGTACACTATAAGGTACCAGAATGGACTCTTTAGGTACAAACATGTACCTTTTGAAAAGGTACCGCCCCAGTGACAGCTTTTCTACCTTTATTTCTGAGAGTGAATAATAATGTGCAAATAAGCACTTTAAATAAATGCTGCTTTCACATTCACTTTTTTCAGTGAACAGCAATTGTTATCAAATATTTATTTCATTGGTATCAATGGTTGGTGATACAATGATATCAGTCTTGCTAGGTGTAATTTTAAAATGGAGGAAATGTTCGTGGAGCTATGGCAATAATACTACCACGACACGATGAAAAAATAAAATAAAAACTAAAACTAGTTTACGTCAGTTCTCTTTGAAAGTCCATCATCTTCATGCCATCCAGATTTGTGCCCATTGTCAGGATTTCTTTCTTTTTTAGTTTTGACAATGACGGCATGCGATGAATGCTCGGGTAGCATCACATACTGTAGTCTGACATGTTTCTTGTTCACAACACGACAAGATTTTATTAATCATAATTTGACACACAAAAAAAACCCTGTGTAGTCTGAACAGGGGCTTTACTCTTTAATTATTGTAGGGCCGTAGGCTGGACAATGAAACTGTTGTCTTTATTTATAATCGACAATATTCTCGACAGTGTCTGAGTGACCATCATAAGAACTCTACAATCATGTGTGAATAAGAAGTCTCTCCCATTCATAACAGCTCGGCTTAATAAAGCCTTGCCCACTTCACAGGACACATACGTTCGAATAGAACAAACGTCTGAAGCGACAAGAGAAACATGAAATGTGCATGAAACGTGAAATTGAGAATAGCTGGGGCAGGATGTTGTGTACATGTTCCCCAGTAGTCTCTTTCACTACTTCCAGCCATTTCATTCATCTAAAGCCCTTCATCTAAAAAAGAGCTGTTTTGAAATGTATCACTTTAAATGCAAATGAGCTTGATTTTCCAGCCCCATCTCCAGAAGAGGGCATCACGTATATATGTCTCTCTGCATTGCATAAATACAGCAATAAACAGCCGATAGAAGCAACATAACTAAGAGTGAGAGAAGTGGTGTTCAGCCGTACATATAGGAAGTCAAATGCACTGAAAGAGGGACGAAACCGCGTGATGCGACAGATCAGTGAACTGAGTTGCAAGACCGTGCTACTGAACAATTCTCTGTCACGAATGACACAAACTAATCTCACAAGTGTGGCGCTGATCAGTTAAAAAATACTTAATGTATGCACACATTAGAGGGAGGGCCCAGGGAGGGCGGCTGTTCCTGCGTTAAAGAGCAGGTAATATGGGCTTTCAAAAAATATCTTATTTGCAGTTTGTAATGTAGCTGTACTTCAATGCAAACAGTCTGCAAAGTTGTTAATCAAAAAAGTGCATGGTAAAGAAAGATATTGTCTCTCAAAAGGAAGATTCGACTCAGAATCGCCTTAACGAGTCGTTACATTTCCGAATCTTCTGTCTGTTACCGGTATACGTCACTAGGTAACATATTTGCATAATCCCCGCCTGCCCGCGAAATACCAACAAAGTCTGATCTGCCCACAAACATTTTGCTGTGAAAGCAAGTGTGTTTTATATTTATTGCCTAAGGATGATGATGTGAAGAATCAGTGGTTCAAATTCATTTTTTACACAATACAACAGCAGTACAATAAGAACCTTTTGTTGTGCGCTCGTCATTTTACCAATGACTGCAGTGTCTCCCACAGACTTACACCTTATTTATGGCTTCATATATATGTAAATTCATTCTCTGCCAGCGGGAGGCGCTGGTGTCATGGTAGAGAATAGGTTTCCCTGGAAACGCTGTATACAAAGCAGTGCTCTGCTTGCAAACAATGATTTATCAGACATAACATGCAAGATGAAATGAAAATGGCATCCAATATTTCCTGAAGACAGTCAGTTTCCTTCAGAAATACAGTGATATAAACATTTTGAGATGTGTAATGCTCAAAGTCAAAGCCTTGTGAAAAATCTATTTGTGGCAACCAATCAAAACAGACTTGGCCAACTGACCAATCAGAGCAGAGTTGGCTTATGGAAGGTAGGGGTTTACAGACCTTAAGATCCTAATTGATTCAAGCGAAGTCATTGCAAAACGATTCAGAGAGGATATTAAATGCTTATTCTGAGAGAAATACAATGTTTTCTGACCTTAGATGCATCCAACTATTAGGACACTTTAAAATACCATACTATTAAACTAATCACATGGGAAACAGGAACAGGAACTAAGCAAACGACAAACTAAAAGTCCATGATAAGACAAGAGCGCAAATTAACCTATGTTACCATGGTTTCCATACAAATGTGCAGCGGCAAAAGTGTTTTCAACATTGATAATAACCAAAAGTGTTTTTTGATCAGCAATACAAGCAATTCAAGAAATACCGTATGTGACAATGAAGACTGCAGTAACAATGCTGAAAATTCAGCTTTGCTTTACAGGAATAAATAACATTTTAAATACAGAGAAAAAACTGAATTAAAATAGTTTGTAATAATATTTCTCAATTTACTGTATTTACTGAATTGTTCAAATAAATGCAACCAGATGTTTTACAAAAACATGAAAAAAATCTTACCAAACTCAAACTTTTGATCTGTAGTGTGTATTTCCAGATTTTGAATCCCAGATTTTCAATGTGGTCTTGGACATCTGAAACTCGCTGTACACAGTATATCTGCATTCATTGTATTTTTTGTTTTTTCCTCAAGTTTTCTGTTTTTGTGATACCTCTCTGCTCGAGTCTGCCCAACTGAGACAGGCCACAGCACCTGCATGTGCTCACTTTGAAAGATGTTGCAGACACAAGAATGTATGCAGTAAACACAAGGGAGCTGTATTTATAATAAATCAGCTTTATAGGCCTCCGATGGAGGTGATATCAGTAAAATTTATGCTGACAGACCTCAGCATCCTCAGCTGCAAAATACCGCTGTCCTTCCATGAAATGGGGAACGGCCTGAATGGGTATATAGGACTGTAGTATGAAAATTATGTTTTTGCTGGTTGATTTAATGTTACAGGGTTTGTATCTGCATTTATATCTTTACTGCACATATGTCTTTAAATTATTGGAGTTTTTATGTTGGAGCACACTAACAATGACATTCTAAAAACATATTTAATACCACTTAAATATGCATATGACAACTTGAGTTGTTGGGGGGCTTTGGTGGTTGTTGTTAGTCTGTAGTTAGTAGATACAAGGTGTGCCTTGGCTTTGCTCCCAACAGTCAATAAGGGACAGAATGATAATTAGGAGGCACACTCTGGGTCGGGACTCAGAAATAGGTGTCTGGTCACCTTGAGATTGAACCTGGCAAATATTCATCACCAGCAAGATGAATGAGCAAAACTCCATGTGTTCTAAATAAACCAGAGCCATAAAATGGTTCTTGAACTGGCTGCTAACAGCTCAAGCCCTGTTGAGAGAAACTCCTTGGGGAATATCTGTGGTAGGAGACTTTGGTGAAGGTCTGAGGTGTTCCCAGCACTGTTGCATTATTATATACCTCCTTTTATCCCACTGTTGCAGGGGCTTCCAGCTGATCAGGCAATAATGCAACAAAATTGGACTCGAAGCAAGTTCCAATTTGGTTTGTGTTTGTTCTGTTGTCATGCCAACAGTCTGGCCTCATTTAAGCACTTCCTGTGTGTGTGTGTGTGTGTGTTTTCTTAAAGGGAAGGGAGTTGCTGGGTACCAGATGCAGCTGAGGTGGGTAAAAGCCAGAGGGAATGAATTGGGCTATTAATTAGGTATCTTCCAGAAAATATAGTGTTTGAAATTAATTTAAATGAAAGGAGACATATTATGCCCCTTTTTACAAAATGTAATACAAGTCTCTGGTGTCCCCAGAATGTGTCTGTGAGGTTTCAGCACAAAATACCCTACTGATCATTTATTATATCATTTTGAAAATGCCTATCTTTAGTGGAAGCAGAAACACTCAGATTTTTGTGCCTGTTTCTTTAAATGCAAATAAGCTTTTGCTCCCCTTCCCCTTTTCCAGAATAGTGCTGCGCCATTACAGCCCGTACCTGCTAAAACATTTGTTTTGATTCTGATTATCATGTTTATCGTGCTGAAATCGTGCATTTTAAATCATGTTCTTTCTTGGTTTTTTTGGATACATCCAAAGCACACAGACAGAAAGCGTTTGTCACAGCATGTGAGTGAGTTCTCATGTACACACAAGTTTAAGTTTAAAACACACAAGTTACAAAAACAGTCGGTTATGTCTGTGAAGGTAAACAGCTGGGAAATAAATAAGTGCTCAAACTTTTGCCATGACATTAGAACTGGTCATCGTTGTCGCTTATGAAATCATAATGATGATGCAGCAGGTAAATTTTCATGATATGTCACCTTTAAATTAAATTAAATCTTCCATCTTAAATATAATTTTATTCATTTAGTCACAACTCTAACTGTAATTTGGAAAGTTACTTAAATTAATTGTATGACATGCTTTAATATCTACAGTCATGCTTACAATAGTTTCAAACTAATATGTTTGGAGTTTGATGCAAGAGACGGGGACATTATGGATTATGGACTTTTTTTTGTTGTCTAAAGTGACAGTTTAAAATTAAAATGTCTTGATGGATTTGTTTTTTACAAACACACAGCTTTTCACTGCAGATGTACATGACGTAGATTACTTGTAGATTATTGTGATGTTTATTTATCAGCTCATTCATATCGACTCTCATTCTTATGGCACCCATTCACTGCAGAGCATCCATTGATGAGCAAGTGATGAGACGCTACAATTCTCCAAATAATAGAACCACAGCATTCTGTTGTAAGAGATCTTTCTCATTGCTATTATTTTTCATATTCAGATTGAAAATACCACAGATGTATTCTATCATCTCGTAATTCAACTGATGTGGCTTGGTTGGCTGTTATGTTCTGCAAAAGTCTCTAATGATAGTACTTACACATATTAAAGGTGAAAGATCATGCCTCCACTTTCATCTTCAGTTAAGGTGTGTTTAAGAATGAACTGCAGGTCAGTTTTTCATTTTGTCTATGTTTCTACAGCTCATTACCAGGGTAGTAACTCACGTAAGGAGAAGGAGGTGGTGGCAGGTCGTGCTAAAGTTGCTGCAGGGCAACAGTCAAGGGCCCACTCTTCAACACAGACTTACCTCCTGATGTGAAGGACTTTCAGCATCATCTGTCCAGAAAATCAGCAAGGCTCAGCCAGGCAGAAACCTCAAAAATATGTATTCTGAAAATTCCCTCACCAGCACAATAATCCACAATTATAAAGCTAATTACAAAATCTTCAGTTGCTCGTCCAGGGGAATGTTGTGGGATGCAGATTTATTAGTAATGGGAATTTTCATGCATTCTTTAAAGATTCCTTTTACATATTGTGACAACTAATATTATCTAATTAATAACATTATATTCAGAATTCAGGCACCCTCCTGTTCTCTCTTTCTTTCTCTCTCAGGATTTCTGAATTGTGAATTAAAGTCACAATTACTATTTTACTTTATCCTGTGGTGGAAACGCAAATTTTAGCGTTCTGGAAAATGTAATGCTTCTGGAAATAGCATCTGGAAACATACTAACTACATACTATTGTCACGCCCCAGACTATGTTTTTGTTTATGTTTTCATTTCCCCATGTGCTCTGTCTCTGTGTGACCTAGTTTCTGTTAATTGTGATATTGTTCAGGTGTGCCTCCCTCATTTGTGTTAATTACCTTCCCTTTATAAGTTCTCCTCAGTCCAGTCTAGTTTGTCGGTTCATTACATGTGTCTATGTTGTGTGTGCTCCCTGATCTGCCTACCTGCCTGTGTATATACCCTTTGTGAGTATTAAAAGAACTGTTATTTGAAGAATCTGAATCTTTGCTCGTCCTTCCAGCACAAGAACCGTGACAACTATATTGCATATGCTATATTTATGGGCAATTCATAATGAATAAATAAATACTACTATTACGAGATACACACACACACACACACACACACACAACAATTGTGCAGCAACATGACTTTTATTTGTGTCCTTTAATTCTGACTTGTTAGCTCAGCATTTTGTATGCCATACAGGCTAATTTTGATAAAGCTGTATTTTTCTATTACTGAACTACAACAAGGCCAAAAGCACGCTCTGAGAACTATGTTGCCTCAAGCCCTGCCAAGTTTTCTGACCACTCCCAGAGTTTAAGCAGCACTTGCTCTGGTAATAACATGCTAGCTGGAAAAAACCTGGGAGGGACTTGCTTTTAAGGAGCTGTCCTCCTTGTTTAATTATGTTTCTGGTGTTTGACCTAAAGGCTTCAGGTCTTGCTGGTTTGTTTTTTTCCCATAGTCCTTCACATTAAACACATTGTGCCCCACTGAGAAATTATAAGCATTGCAATGCTGAGAGCTTTAAACTGCTGTTGTTAATCTGACAGCTGGAGCATGATCTAACTATCTGATCGCACACACACAGAAATGAAACATCCACATCTTGTGAATATATATATATACACACATATATATTATTTTTGTTTAGAGAAAATAAATCCTCAATGATAAAATATATTGGGAAAAAATTTATTCTATTCAACAAAAACATAAAAAAAAATGTAGGTGCATTTTGTAATCAACTTTTTGAAATTAAGCTATTTTAATGAGTTACATGCAGTAATAAACAACATAACACTGCAAAATATTTTGCCACAAACTGACAGGCAAGTAATTAACAATAAATAACAAAAAATGTAAAATAGTATAAATAAATAAAAACAAATAACACAAATATTCCTTTAAAAGCAGGGTAAGTCGGGCCGAATACCTAAACAAACTTGCCTACAGCAAACGCCGCGCCAGCTTAAAGGCAAAGTATACTTCGACCGTCTGCATTACACCATGTTCGTCTTCAGGAGGGCTCACGGACAGCCGCGCAACCCTGTCCGCGTACAGGCAATTTTTGTTGTGCTGCATCATACCACTATTGCGAGGATATCATGCCACGAGATCTCGTCACACCCCTAGTATATAGTGCTGCCAAATGATTAATAAAACGTTTATGTTGGCATGATTTGTTTTTGCTGTGTATATTTACTGTATTGTTTTGAAAATATATACATGTATTTACATGTCTATATTTATATTTACATAATTGATATTATAAATAAATATATTTAATATATAAACATTGCACTATGAAATATATACATGCATTTGTGTGTACACACATATATATAAAGAAAAACTTGTTTTTGGATGTGATTAAAAAGCACTAATATATATATATATATATATATATATATATACTTGAGCTGTTTTAAGTTGATGTAGGTGGCCTTTTTTTAAACAGTGTACTTATTGAAAATGGAAACAGTTTTAACACTATTATCATTACATTGCTGTCAATAATCATTTCTGGGTCATTATAAGTGCACAACAAGTGCCTGTTGTAAATGAGGACAAACTGAGGTCACTTCAGCTGTAAACATTCAAGCAGCAGTATATTCTTGTTAGTCAGGCTACTTGAATCATACATGGATTAATTGTCTCTGTATTTTGTATATCTAGCGAGGTCTAAGGCAACGAATACTATGTTGTCCTGCCAAGGGCCCGTGGTTCACACACACTGAGATGTTAGCATATTCCAACTGCTTGGAATTCCATCCCGCCGTTCAGAGAGCACACACTGTGTTTTAAAACTTGTTGGCCCTTTCAAGTTTTATTTGAAAGTATGTAATTACATTCTTGAAAAAATAACAGGTCTCTGGAGAGATTTATATTGAGTATTAAATGTCAAGGTTTGAAAAGACACAGTTAACACTCGCTCATCCACTTAAGAGCTACTCGATGGCCTGAAATGTTAAGAGGGCTTAAGGATATGGATGTGCAGTAAAAATAAATATGTTGAGGAAAAGAAAGAAGGAGGTGAAGGAGCTCGAGCAGACAAACATGAGGGCAAGGAAGTGCCTGGCCTTCCTTACAAGGTTCGGTGAGTTTTTTTTTCCCTTGACTTGTAACTTTTGTTGTTCTGGAGTTTGGTCATAGAAGGTCTGTAGTTCAAGGATCTGGAGTTCAAGCATAAAGTTTGTTTGATAATGTTTTATTACAAAACAGAGTCTGAATACTAAACAGACGAGCTGCGTTTGATGTTGTTGTAAACATACACCTGTGAACACACGGTCTATGTTAATGTGGCAGACTGCTCATTCTGATTATTGATTTTAAAGTGCCCCTATTATGCCATTTTAAAGGTTACTAACATTGTTTTATGAGTCTGTCAAAACAGGTTTATGTCACGGGGCTGAGAGACGAGGCGAGAAGGCTTGCGAATTCAAATGCAAGCTTTTAATGACTTAGACAGAGTTTAACAGGCAGAGTAATCAACAGCAGACGGGGACATCGGAGGCTGAGACAGGAGAATGGTCGGAAAACGTAGCGTAGGTCAGATCAACAACAAACAGTATTCAGAGGGTGAAACAGAGACGAGAATCAAAGGCAGGCGAGGTCGGCAACAGTAAATCCAGAACAATGATAACACGAATGAATAACAAGACAGCGAGACAGTACAATGAACCG
>JAUMHE010000069.1:18452682-18479278 GCA_032359235.1 Enteromius mattozi | reverse complement strand
GGCATAATAGGGGCACTTGTTTTATAGTTTGTCTTTGCTACAATTTTTCATGGTGAAGGACCCCGGGAGGAAGGTGAGGTCTATCAATCAAAGACTTATAGTGTTTTAACAATACGGATTGTGGCAAGCACTGACGTTGTCGAATAGGAGACTAGAGTGATAGAAATTATGAGATTAGACTACTATTATTAAATGCAGAGACGCTCTCTGTACTGTTAGGGGGGGACTCTTGCTGGAGCGGTCCACGCGGTGGGTGCAATGCTTCAATTCGAGCATACCTACTGTTATGGCAGGAAGGGGGGAGAACGACCTTCTCTGGCTGGAGCCGTCCAAGCAGTGGGTGCAATGGCTCCAACGTTTGGGGTCCGTTGCAGTGGCAATGGGTGTATTGTGAGAGTCCCTTGCAGGAGCAGTGCAACGCAGTGGTTGCAATGCTCCTGGTTTGGGCTGTCCACTGGTACAGCAGCGAGGGCGCTCGACCATCCACGCGGTGGGTGCAATGGCTTCGACTTCTGCGGTCCGCTAACTGATACCATGGGTGCGAGGGTAGAGGGGAAGCCTCTGCGGAGGCGGGGATAGAAGGAGATGTCACTGCGATGGCGGGGATAGAGGGGAAGCCTCTGCGGAAGCGGGGATAAAGGGGAGGCCTCTGTGGAGGCGGGATAGAGGGGAAGCCTCTGTGGAGGCGAGGGTAGAAAGAGATGCCACTGCGGTGGCGGAAGTAGAGGGGGAAGCCTCTGCGGCGGCGGGGATCGAGGGGATGCCACTGCGGCGGCGGGGATAGAGGGGAAGCCTCTGCAGAGGCAGGGATAGAGGAGAAGCCACTGCGGTTGTGGGAGTAGAGGGGGTTTGGAAGGTCCCCTGCTGAAGAAGCTGCTGCAGTGCGGGAGAGGGGTTGGCTAGGGTTTGCAGAGTGTTTCTGATGACTGACTGGTCTGAGTGGATATAGCTTTTAATGGCGCTCGAGGACCATTGGCCGAGGGTCTGGATTTGATTTTGGAACAGGCCTGTCTCGGCTCTTGAGGTGGCTGCTCCTATTCTGAAGGAATGAAGAAAGTTTTCTGTTGGAATGCCAGACTGGAGGAGGACTGATTTGAGGTGTTCTGAACCAAAAACGGGGGGCTGGTCAAATGGAGTCGTCAATAAACCGAGGGTCGGCGGAGGATGGTGACTGGGAATTTCTGTACTGGAGGAAGGCTAGGAGAGTTTGGTAGGGCGGATGGGGGACTGGAGTTTGAAAATGTAAATAGAATGGCCTTTCTTAAACTGGTCCATTTTGCTTTTTTGATGAAAAAGGAGATGGAGTCGTTGTTTAGGATAGATAAATTGGAGATTGTGGGGTGGATGTTTGAGTCAATTTTAGAATTAACCATGAATTCTGAACATCTCAGGAAGCCGAAAAGCCAGGATGAACATGGCGTAGAGAATTCGGGGAAGCCACTGCAGTGGCTGGGGTATACAGGGGGGCCCCTGCGGTGGTGGGGTTGGATAAGGGAGCCATTGTGGTGGCTGGGGTCACAATGGTAGTTACTGGGGTAAACTGGGGTAAACGATGGTAGTCACTGCAGTGACTGGGGAAACCTGGGGAACCAATGCGGTAGCTGGGAAAAAACGGGGGAGCCATTGCGGTGGCTTTAAATAGGTGAGCTTGGGAGTGGTCCACACTGGTTTGTGTGATGCTCCGGCTCTAACGGCCACTGGGGTGGCAATGTTGTAGTGAAATTGGCTTCAGCGGGAGCGCGGTGGGTGCAATGCTCTGGCTTGAGCAGTTTACTGTATAGACAGAGGGTGCAAAAAGAAGAAAGAAAAGATAACGTTAGCGGGAGCAGTCCACATGGTGGGTGCAAAGCTCCGGCTTGAGCGGGTCCCTGCGGTGACTGCGTAGATGAACCTGGGCGTGGTCCATGCTGGTGGGTGCAATACTCCGGCTCGAGTGAGCCTTGGTGGAGGTAATGAATGAGTAAGGGTAGATGCTAAATAAGAGCTGGGATTCATATGGACTGGCCACTGCGGTGGCTGGCTATAGGTTGCTTGGGTGTGCTGTGGCGTCAGAAGAGAAGCCTGTATTGGTTAGTTCCCTGCGGGAGAATGGGAAGGAGTGAGGTTAGTATTACTGTAGTGGTAGTGTGCAAGTCTCAATGTCTCCAGCTGAAGCGCTCTAAGGTGCAATGCTGGGTGCAATGCTTCAGCGGGGGCGGTCCACTGTAGTGATGGTGGTTGTGTCTCCAGGCCCTGGGGCGCCGGGCTTTGCGGTTTGATGAGGCCACCTTGCGCTGGAGCTGGATGGTGGGGTTGCACCACTAGCAGAAGCAGCCTCACGCTAACTTGTGCTATGGGAGTTGAAGACCACATTTCTTTGCTTTCTGTCCATGTTCTTTGGATATTTCCACTTGGAAAATGGTGAATCAAAAGTTTCAATGAATGTAAATTGAAATGCATTGTTTCTACGCAATAAATGTGATAATCAAGTAAAAACGGATGCGGCTATATTCTGGAAAGTGGGGCAGGAAGCAAAAGCTCATTAGCTTCCACTCAAACGACTTTTACAAAATAATATAAAAGAATGATTGTGAGGTATTTTGGGCTGAAATTTAGTGAACACATTCTGGGAATACCAGAGACTTATATTACATTTTGTAAAATAAAAGGAGCATAATAAGTCTCCTAGCCATACAAGCAGTACATTGGCTGGTATTGTTCATCAGATACTGCTATTATCTTTTAACTTCTAATAAATAAAATAAACAAAATGGTACAAATAAAGTGTAGCACATGCAAAGAATGCAATAGCCATGGCAACTTCAATACAATGGCAAAGTTATCGCTTCTTTATTTAAAGTATTTTTTTATTTTCTTTTTTTTAATGAACATATGACTGACCTGAAGAGTAAAAGCTTCATCATACACACTTCAAAGTTAATAGCTATATCCTGCTCGTACTTAAATCCCTGTGCTTTTAATATTTGTCCACGTGCAAACTTTTATTTTGTACTTTTTTATTTTGAAATCGCGATGTACACGAATCGCACAAAGAAATATGTTGATGTATTCTCCTGTGTTGAATGACTTTTTAAATTATTTACATGACAAATCTAGTCAAATAATGCACAGTTTTCTCAGATAAAATGTTAATCAACCCGAACTCACGGCATATGCTGAGGAAGAGTTGAGGACCCAGCTGCTGAGAGAGAGACGTGCTTCACACTTGTAACTGATAACAGTGCAACGAGAAACTGCGCCAGACAATAAAATGCGAGCACTATCGATTGTTTTACCACAAAAGTCAACTTTCTGATATCGCAAGACCACTTTTCACCTCGAGAGCACCTCGAGATCGTGCCCTCCCAAAACCCTGAAGAAACGGCTCGTATTTATATCAGACGCGGTGCCTAGTTAACTACTTTATTATTTTGCAAAGTTATGGTAATGTTACGGAATAAAAATATTGGTCCCACTTTATATTAAGTGGTCTTAGTTACTATGCACTTTAGTGTAATATAATATTGAGATAATATTAGGCTACTTGTAGAAAATTCGTTATTTTGAGAAATGCCATAATGTTCGCCAAAGATCTGACAACAATCCATGTTCTCTGGCGAAGTTTTGATAAGCTTTGGTACAATTGCTGTAACCAGACACTTTTATTACTCCTATTGCAACATGAAGCATTAGCATGCTGCCCACTTGTTGGCCTTTTCTCATTGGTCTGAATGAAAAGCTAATTCCTTCTTGGCCATTAGGTGCTGCTTTTGTAGAGGTAAAAATATCTGTTTTCCCTGGTAACGCGCAAAGCAGCACTGAGCTCAGATTGGAAAATTTAATCATTAAGCAAATCATTTTGGAGTCATTGAGCATATCATGTAAAAAATAAATGCATATTAAGTCAATGAAAGTATTTTTTGGGGACTAGCTCCCAAAACCAAAATATTAACCTTTCATTACTTATAATAGGGGCACTTTAAATGTAATAGTCAAATGAAGTATTTTCATATAATTAAAAAAAATTCTGAAATATTTTAAGTCTTTAGCACTGCTCAGTTACAGCGCCAGCCGTGATGATTGCTTGCAAGTGTCAATACGTCCTCTTAGATTAAAGGAGTACTCTCAAGTGCTGGTCCATCTTCTGATAAAAAAAGCTTTTAAATCTTTCAGGAAATTTCCCCTTTGTGACCTCCAGTGGTCCAACAGGTACTGCAGCACTCAGGAGAAGGTCTGGACAATGTTGCGGCAAGAGTGTCTTCCAACACTTACAAAGCAAACTAAAAAAAGGTCTGGGGTCCAACACACTTCAGCAAGCAACTCTGATAAGTCCATCCACACATCTTCTGCCCAGCTGTCACAGAGGAAGAGAGATAGCCGTGTTTGTGTTTAAGAGAGACGCACATCTGGCTTTATGGCTTTTGACAGCCACAAAAGATGCAAGGCATTAGGTGAGGACACAATTCAGACGTGCTTCAATTTCTGCTTAAAAGGCCTGAACACAGAGCCTTTAACAAATATACACTTACAATATGTATACATATAAACATACACAACACTACAATGAGTAGCTTACTGAGGAACCACTTTCCAACACACATTCAAATCTTATGACAGTTTAACAGATAAACCTAATCCTAATTACTCATTTAACTCATTATTTACAACTAGTAACAGAGGAACGCTGAGTTGCCTTAAGTTAAAAGCTTATTAGATTGTGTAGAGTATTATAAGAGAGATGAACTAAGTGAGTGTCAGTATCTGCATCTGATACACAACATTCATTCTCAATGTCATATTCAGAATCAAACGTTAGTTTGTATGTCTGCTGAGGAAAGCGATATGTTTGTCATACTATTCTTTCATCTGTTATGGGCGCAGACAATACTGCAAGGTGTTGCTAAAATACAACAAATTTAAATTAAAAATGATGTCCTTGTTTACAACCTTGCTTAAGTCTCTTCCAATATAAAAGGATTTGCGACACGTCTCACAATACTGGCACCCCAGTTTCAGAATATCTGAAGTTTACCTCTTTTCAGTGCCTTGTCAAAATGGAACATTCAAATAGATTGTCTAGATCCTAAAACCTCTTGAACATGCCACACAACTTGTAGACTTTAAAGGAGTGGGCTGCATTAGCGGGGTGTAGGATGAGCATCTACTACAGTACGGACCATTACAGATGCAGGGAAGATCTTCAGGAATCCTGCAGTAAGAGAAGCTGAACTAGTGAAAGTATTATTTGATCATGAATATCTGCACTAGCAAGTGCCTTATAGCTGCTAACCAGGAGAGAATATGAGAGAAAAGGTGTGCTAGGACACTGAGCAGGGGTCTCTGTTTGAAGTTTGTGATTATGGGCTGCTATTCATATTTGAGTTTCATTAACCAATTCAACACCTTCACATGCACAGGAGGAAGCCCCACTGATTTAGTGAGGAGAAATCAGGAAAACATCTTTTTGTGCACAACTGTTTATTGTACTGTCTATTTTGATATTAAAGGATCATTTTGGGTAACACTTTATTTCGATGGTCCACTTTAGACTTTTTTCTAACAGTAAGTAACTTTGCAACTACATGTCAGCTAGGAGTCATTAGAGTATTAGTAGACTGTCTGCTTAATATATTCTAACACTTTATTTTGATGAGTCCAGAACATACTACATAATGACTAGCAGAAACTTATTCTACTAACCCTAAACCTACCCTAACAGTCTACTCTGAGAGTTAGTCCACATGTCGTTGTGAATTAATGACAATTAGTTGACATGTAGTTACAAAGTTACTTATAGTTAGTGGAATGTAAGTGGAAAGTTAGGTCAATCTGCAGCATGTGACAATGTTTAATAACACAAAAAAATACTTTTGATTCCTCTGTCTGACAACAAAATAAGCATAAATCAAGGCTACAATAATGCACTTACAATGCAAGTTAGTAGGAGCCAATTTGTGGAGCATTTGAAGCAGAAACATTAATCTCATCATTTTATGAAAGTACCTACTCAAATTTTTCTGCTAAAACTGTTTTCATCTAACACTGTTGTAGGCTACTCTTAAAAATTAAGGTGCTTCGCGATGCCATAAAAGAAACTTTTTGTCTAAATGCTTCCACAAAGAACCTTTAACATCTGAAGAACCTTTCTGTTCACAAAAGCTTCTTTACAGCAGTTCTTCAGATTGTAAAATAATAAGCGATGGTTCTTTAGAGAATCTTTGACTAAATGGTGGTTTGTGGAACCAAAACGCATGCACCGGATGTCTATATAGCGTCAATTTGACATTGGACATGACGTCAGACAGACGTTGCATTTTGGTGGAAAATTTAAATCGTGTTGCCTTCAGTATTTGACGTCAATTTCACCTTGACTTAAAGTTGGATTTTGGTTACAGATAAAAAAAAAAACTAAATATCAACGTCAGTCAGTATTGAACATAAATTTAATAGACATTGAATATTGGTCACCCGATGTCGCAACCCAAATTTAACCTAATATCAACGGCTTGATGTTGATCATTTAAAAAAAAATGGAAAGTTACTGGTATAGATATGGTAGATATTTTATTTAACCTAAACAAAATTTATATAAATAATGAAAATAAATAAAAAAAATTCAAATGTAATGTGCCATTCAAAACCCTTTTCTGCATCAACATTGTCATTGATGTCAACATTGGTTGAGTCATAAAAAGTGCCTTTTCATATCAAAATAAACATAGATGTTCAAAAATAAGAAAAAAGGCTTAGTGACTTCTGCTGAAGTTGGAAGTGATTTCAGAGGAAAGGCAGGTTATTTTGAATAAAGATAAAACAGATGAATCTTGCACAGATATGTCCAGGAATTTTTATTAAAAACTCAACAAGGTCAATTCGGAATTTTGATTTCATACTACTTTCCATTCAAAATATTTCTCCATAGGTGCGATGACATTTCCTTTACTAGGCGAGCAGAAGGTGGGTTTGGGGGAGGGGTGGCACTTTATCGCCTTGTAACTCAAAGCACTTGAGCCAGACAGGTAAATAATATGGTAATGAGGGTGTCTGCGAGTGCTTCTTCGCACACTGGGGGTTAATTGTTATTATGGGGGCAGGAGGTCAAACGGAGAAGGCTTCCGGGCTTGGTGAAATACATTAATAAGAAACATTCACTGATCTCCATCACAACACAGTGCTCACTACACAGTGATTTCAACAAGTTATTAGGCTTGAAAACTTTTAATATTATGACTTTATTTCAGTCAGCATCCCTTTAATATGCACTTATGTGAGAGTAATGTGAAGATACTTATGCTTTCCAGCTAAGAAAGATATATATTTAAAAAAAAAATTAAAGTTGTACTAATATTCTAAAAATATTTTTTTCAATGTTACAATTAAAAACAGTTTGTTTGTTTAGTTTTTGTTTTTTTAAGGAAACATTCAGTTTTAAAATTTCTGTATAATTGGAACATTACTTTTGAATGTTCTCTGTAACAAATTGAATGTACAAACATTATATATATATATATATATATATATATATATATATTTTTTTTTTTTTTTTTTTTTTTTTTTTTTGCTAATGTTTAGAGAACATTAGTAAAGTCAAAATAACTGTTTTATTAACATTACTGAAGATGAAGAACCTTTAAAATATTAAACAAAGTAACAAAGTTCTCAGAACATTCTTTGTTTGCAGGGTTTCCACAAAGACAATTTGTTTGTTTGTTGGTTTGTTTAGCTCTCTCTCTCTCTATATAAAAATCTATTAAACCAATACACTGATCTGAAGTACACTTGAACGATTTGTCCAATAAACCCCATTATATAATCCGAATTGTGATCTTTTCTGAACCTGTAGTGCTGCAGAGAACCATATTGAAGAACTTTTAATTTTGAGAGTAGCTCAGTTTTATTTGAACCTTGTTACTTTTAGTTTCTTTTTCTGTGACTCAAATAAACATATTTTCCTGTTCTAGTGTGGTCAACCCACTTGATGACATCCCTGGAAGAAGGGGGGAAACATTTAATAAACTGCATGTGCTTGCCAGCGCGCTGATAATACACTCCAGAAGATATCGCAGTATCCATCCACAGCGTGGTGTTGCAGTGCGCGAATGTAACTTAAAGAAGGAACCAGATCTTGTGTGTTTGCGTTCTCTGGGGCTTATCTGAGGTGTTGGGTGAAGTGCGGTGGGTTTGAGAGAGAGAGTAGGGGAGGAGGCAGAGGAACTTCATAGGGCGGTCACATAAAAACTGCCTGGAGAACTGGATGCGGGATCAGTCGGTGATGTTCTCCGTGCTCGACTATTCTTGGTTGGAGCTACAGAGATCCGCGTTCGCACTGGACTCGGTTGCCTTCTCCTACGTGGTGCGGAACTAATGATCTAAACACTCGCTTCAGGCTTGGACTTTTGTTACGTGAGGTGAACTCCTTCGAAAACTCCGTTTTACCGTCTTCTCGCCCAGGAATACCGAGCGCATCTCTACCAATGGTAAGTTGGCGTGTCACCATACACGGTACTTCGGTATGGTCGTAGCAAGAAGTGATTTACGGCTGCATCTGAGGCATGCGCAATTATTTAGACCCAGTGACACGTTTTGGCCATTTTGCGCGTAAATAGAAGTCTTTTACGCCCTGTATTCTCTGAAGGCGACGCGACTGACTCGAACGCTCCCATTATATTCCACAAACCTGTCCTCACGTCTCCAGACGCAAATATTATAATCAACAAAGCTGTGCACACTGAAAAGCGTTCTGCTTTGTCGAATTGGGGAGGCTTTGGGAATTTTACACCGGATTTAATATTTTATTCTGTGCTTACCTGATAGCTTAAGTGTTTTTTTGGCAAGTTTAGAACCACCAACACATTGCTCAGGCACCTGACCGCGCACTCGAGTGGATGAGAGCTTCCACATCTGCTCCTAATGTACCAGTATGGCATTTCATTCAGACAGAATTGACATTCTGTTTTAATTATATTTGAATGTAGCGGCTCGTATCACGTTTGTGCAGTTTTATTTACTGTGCGTGGCCTAAATCATGACGGTGGTATATTTTATTTGGATAGCATCGAGTAGGCTATTATCAACGACTTAAGATTAACTTTAATATGAGTTTTTGCAATCTACAACGAAATTCTACATTCTGCGTGTTTACTAAAACGCAAACTGGTTTTAAATCTAATTCTAACGCGTTCCTAATTCAACTATAGGCTGTTTTACGCAGCGTTTACGTTGTCGTTGTAAGCTAGCATTAAAAACAATAGCTGTGTCCTTGATTGGATTTCATAAGTTAAGTGAAACCGGTCTCCAGTGTGCAACTTAGCTAGTGCAATTGACCTCCACGACTGTTCTGAAGACTCGTACTTTGTCTTAAATGAGTTGCAGTGAAGAGTGATGGCACTCAGTCAAGCATAAGAATATGTCTGAAAGGTTTCATGAGGTACATTATGACATAAAGAGACACGACCCATGAGTCACTTGGCAGAGATGTTTATGTTTAGTTGGAGGAGGTGGAAAGCAAAAAAAAAAGAAAAGAAAAAGAAACAAGATACTGTCTAAATATCTTTTCGTACCACATACTTATTAAGAAGTAAACACTGTTGCAAGAGCTGTAGTCAAATAGTCCACCGATGATTACAGATCAACAGATGTTGTCTAGACTAGAGCAGAGGTCTTGAGCCTTGTCAGGCCAAGAACATAGTTATTGGTGGATGTGATAATGTGCTTATTTTATAATACTATAATACTGCATTTGCATGCTTTGGTGCGATTTACAAAACCATTAAAACCATTGCTTTTGATAAACATTGTAATTTGCAAAGGAGGGACAATTAGATTAAAACTTTAATTGCATTCTTTTCTTTAACTTAATATTTTCATTAATTTAAACACAGATTTCTGTAGTTGTTGTTTTTCATGCAAAATTAGATTGAGCCTGGTCTAGAGATTGTGTCAATGCAATACAGATTCTGTACTGTACATATCCATGAACTTTAGCAATTGCACTGCAGGCTATAGGCTACTTTCCTTAAGCTGCCTTATTTCCCGAATGGACAGAATGCTGCTTGGATGTCCAGATTTGATTTTTGAGTTAAACTTGACAGAGGTTAGATCCTAAAACTGACTTCTCATATCGTCTGTTACTGTGGTAAATTACTCCCCCATACACATCTGAAGAACCATGTGCATAACCTAATCTCATTAAGCAGAGTTAGGGTAGAGCAAAGTCGAGGGCTGTGAGCTTTAAACGACTCTGCCAAATTAAAGGAAGCAAACTGCACTATAAAACCCACTCTGCACAAAAGCACATGCATTGCACTCCATCTTCAAACAGGGATTCTGTAAATATTTAGGGCAGTATCTGTAGGCTTTTAAACAAGTGTAGGTGGTCTGAAGAAACCAATTGTTTGTGCTTTGTTACATGTTTTCTGGCATGGCTGATCAAAGTCTATTAGTTACGCTCATTTTTATGGTTTGCTCTCGACATAATGAACTGTTTGAATAGCTGCGCTAGCTGCATTGTTGTTCAAACAGCAGATTTCGGTCAAGAATCACAGCGCAAGTATCACAACTGTGAAGACAGAGAGAGAGAGAGAGAGAGAGAGAGAGAGAAATAACTCTCATGACCACACACACACACACGGTGTTCTTGTTAAAATGCATCATTCTTGTTGTAATGGTTGGACTTGATCCAGCGGAACTAAGTCCAAGTAATGACAAAATGCATGCGCTGCTACGCTCAACTATTGAGTTCAGCTGTGGATTCAATGATGACGTTGTTTTCTGAGACCTTTCTCAAAGCACTTGTGATTGTTATTAATGCAGCTACTTTGTTCTCAAACGAATCATTGAAAATCTCATTTGTGGAGTTGCATGGCGGTTGCAATGAAGACATCTCTGATATCCATTCGGCTTTTGGTGCAAATTAGATAGCAGCGTATTTGGATGTGATGGGTTCTAACAAATCACGAAGGTGTAGGACCAGGACGGTGCCGCTTGTATGGCCAGTCTGGGTTGGGGGATTTTTAAAAGACCATCAATAAAAGAGGCAGTCTGAGATCCCTTTGCTGACAAACGAACCTCTATTTGTATGTAAATTGAATTGCCATCTTTTCAGGTGTTCACACCTGGCAGCCTTGTGCAACACATTATCTTTGCTCATTTACAAGCAGTGTTTCAGGGGTCTGTCTGGCCTGAACTTGCATTTTGGTTTTAGTGAAATCATGCTTATTCTGAAATGTTTGCTGTAATCAGATTACATGAGATATTAAACGGCGAATATACCCTTGTGTTTCAGGAAAGGAATCTGACCGCAGTTCTTAAACAGCCTTCCAGGACCACGTAACATTCACTTGAGGAACTCGTCCTGTATCAGCTCTCGACAAACATGGACTGTTTTCCCATGCTTTATTTTCTGTCGGTAAGTGGACCACGCCTATCCAGTCCTAATCGTGTGATAGGGTTGTTACATATTTGGAGCAAATTAAAAGGCTTAGTCATTCTTTACAAAAACAGTGGTCAATAAGGAGTTTTGCTTTAAGCTTTTTTATGTTGCGGTGCAAGCACTTGAAAATTGTAGGTTGCTGTCCTTGTTTGACATCGGTTTTGACTACCAAACTGTAGTTTGGTTCAGCCCTTAAAGGGATAGTTATCCCCAAAAATGAAAATTATATCATCATTTACTCACCCTAATGTCATTCCAAACCATTACAAAATGGCTTTTGTGGAACGCTGCAGAAGATATTTTGGAAAATGTGTTTTTGTGTGTGTCCATACACTCTTAAAACTAAAGGGAAGCTTTCCATTGCACAAAAAGGCTCTTTATAGTGGAAAAATAAATTAAAATGTTCCTCACACTAAGAAAAAAATGTTCTGTTAAGGACTCATCACTGAAAGGTTCTTTGTAGAACCAAAAATATAAGTCATTGGAGTCTAAAGGAGGGGTTAGGGTTATGACATGACATGAGGGTGAGTAAATGATACATTTTATTTATTTATTTTTCTGGCAAATGACCCCCAAAATTACTAAGAATTGTTCATTATGTTATTATATGCAGATTTTGGAACTATTTAATCGTATGGCAGTTAATCGTTACTGAAATAAATAAGGTCCAAAACATACTCTACACAAACCCAAACACTTCTACACTGTTTGCATATAAAGTAAACAAAGATCACTGAAGAAGATACTATTTCAGTCTTTCTACATTAAAGTGTAACATCATGCCAATTCTTCATAATTAGATGTGAAATTAATCCCATTTACTAGAGTGAAAACTGTTCCTGAAAACTGTTACTAGTTTTCAAACCACTCTTTTCTTCAAGTTTAGTGTGTTACTTGTCACGTTTTTGTAATTGTTTGTGAAATCTGTTAGCAATTTCAAAGTGAAAATTGTTTTAACGTAAATCCTACAACATTTTTTCCCCCAGTATAGCTACGTTAGGGTAATTTTGTATTTTGTTGCATTCTGAAACATCGGATGCATTTCTTGTACTTTTAGTTCAACTACTGTCTTGGTGAAGCAACACTTTGAAGGGAATGTTGCTGAGAATGTCAGTAGAAGTAAAAATAACGCATATAGTCTAATGACGCAGACATTTGAAGGAAACCTTGTCGCCCCCTTGAGTACGGAGGTCTGTTACAGGACCACATATTTGCAAATCATTGACCAAGCATTCTGCCTTTGAGAACTTAAGTATGTTTCTGACCTAAATGTCAATGACATTTTAACGGTATCCAGTTTAATTATTGAAAGCAAGGTGACAATGGGGAGTCAAACATCTTTCACTGAAGTCTTGCTTTTCTCTTCTGCTTCCTGAAATGTCCTGCCTGCCCACCAGAGACATCATGATTCCTGGTAATCGAATGCTGATGGTCATTTTATTATGCCAAGTCCTACTGGGAGAGAGCAGCTATGCTAGTCTAATACCCGAGGAAGGGAAGAAGAAAGCGTCGGCTCAGCACCTGGGTCAGAGTCATGAACTGCTGCGGGACTTTGAAGCCACGCTGCTGCACATGTTTGGGCTGCAGAGGCGACCGAGACCCAGCTACTCGGCTGTGGTGCCCCAGTATCTGCTGGACCTGTATCGCCTGCAGTCAGGGGAGGCCGAAGAGGCCGGAGAGGCACACCACGTGAGCTTTGACTATCCCGAGAGGTCCACGAGTCGAGCAAACACTGTGAGAGGATTCCATCACGAAGGTAAGACGGTGGCACTTAGACGCCATGTTTAAAAAGTCTCTGCACCAGCATACTTTGTCATGTGGGTCCTGTCGAGGGACTTTCCTCAACATGCAATTATTTTTAATGCTACTCTACAGATTTCTAAATAAACTCCTGTTGCCAGCAATGCGGTCTCTTAGGCGGACAGAATTCCCAGAAGGCTTCAGAAAAACACACGTTCAGTATCGAGATGACAAGAGACCATCAGCATAGTTAAACAGTTTATTCTTGTTATTTTACTTGTCTTTTTACCTGCATACTTAAATGAGTCAGAGTTGAGAGTTTCAGCTACATTGAAAAATGGACTGTGACATAAACATGTTGGTCAGTTTGGCCTGCGTAATTATTATTTTTTGGGCTTTTTACAACTTAATTTAACGGTATACAAAAGCTAAATTAGCTCTAATATAACATTCAGTTTTTAGACATTTTCAGTTTAATTTACTTATAAATAAAAAAGGCCACTATCGAGGTATTGCACAGTCTATCCAGTATGTGTTCTGCACATCGACATCATACTATTTAAAGAAAATTGCCTTTTTTGAGGAGTGCTATTTACGCAAACGCTATTTTGCGAATTGAACATAGCAGTTTTAAAGTATAATTTTCGATTAGACTTAAATGACTGGAAACATGCACTTGAAAGGCAGGAGTATAAATGACACAGTTGTTTTAGTTTATTTCAGTGTGTCTGAAACTCTTACTTCTTGCTCAATAAATAACTAACTAAATAATGCAGAATTGACACTCTTTACGCTTCTGAAAGAAAAGGGTATATTTGGCATTCAGTTTGTGAAATGATCAGATTACAACAAACAGAGCATAAACATGGTGTGAATGCAAAGCAGGAGTTTTTCAAACCCAAAATGACTATATTAATGAACACAGTTAATTTAGAATTATAGTTCATTAAGTCAACAATAGTCAGTTTTTAATCACTAAATTTATCTATTATAAAACGACTTGAAACTACTGCCTACTTGAATGTGTAATTGACAAGATAATAGGCAGTCATTATCACAAATGGCATGGTGATTAGGACCATGAGACATGTTATTATATGGATTAATATTAAATGAATAAATATATGAATAGTAATTGATTTAAAAATTTGAAACAATCTTATAGATTCTGTTAAGAGGAGACAATGTGAAAAAAAACTATTCACCTCGAGACAAGACAAACATGCCAGCAATATTATTACAATATTGATATCTGTATTAATAAGTTACTTGGCTTCCTCTCTCATGCAACTCTGTGCGTCTTTACCAGTTTCTCATTCTTCTGAATGATGTTTTCATTGGAGGCTCATGAGTTTATAGCCATATGTTAAAAAAAGTCAAAATTAGAGAAAGTGTGTGATATGAGAGATACAAAAATATGAGATGTAGGAAATTAGTTACCTTGAGGAGATCCGTAATGCAGATTTATTCCAGACAGGAATTCTGATTTGACTGCCAAAACTCACCAATCAAAACCAAGCAGAAGCTGTGTAATATGGAAAGAGTGAAATAACAGTCATTGATTTGAAATGTTTTTCAACATTGGTAATATTGCTACCATGCATTAGTTTGCATCACTACATTGTAATTAATGTTAGTTATCATTTTTGTAGATAATTGTTCATATGTTTTATTTTAGGTGTCCTTGTTGCAGTGTAATTCTACATTTAAGTACTGAGAAATATTAAATAACTGCATGTAATTACTGTATGGTTAGGGTTTGCCTTAGAGTTACTTGCATGTAATTATGCATAATTAAGTGTTATTATAATAGTAAGTACATGCAACATGTGTATCAAGTACACCATAAAATATAGCATTACCGTCATGTTTGTACACTTTAAAAAAAACTAAACTGACCATGTCATTTATTCGAATATTTTATCGAAACTCATGGATTCTTGTTTAAACCATTTTTGTTCAGTTCAGCTTTCTATGAACATTGCTCAGAAAAATAAACCAGTTTGTTTAAATATTATTTTAGTGTTCATGTGCAGATCACATAATGACTAGATTTACTGACTGCAAGAAAATGCTGGGTTTTTCTTCTGGGGTTTTGTGTATATATTTTAAAAAAGACATCACAATAAACATTAAGATCTTTGAGGTATTTGTTTTTGTAGTAAGTACTAAAATAAACGTTGACTAAGAAAATGATAGCATATTACAGCTAATTTAGTTTTCGTTTACATTAAATCTGTAAGGTTTGAACCAAACCATTAATTGAATTTGACAAAACTGATACATTTTTTGATCGCACTCCTAATAAGAATTTCTTTCAAAAACTGGGTCATGATAGCGTATCTTCTACCGGTTTCTTATACGGTTTCCTGATTGTCCTTCTCTAGAGCACATGGAAGAGCTGCAGCCAGAGGGCTCGCCGGAGACTCCTCTGCGCTTCGTCTTCAATCTCAGCAGCATCCCAGAGGAGGAACTCATTTCTACCGCAGAGCTGCGTATCTACAGGCAACAGATAGATGATGCAATCTCAGATCCCCGACCCGCGGGAGACGATGCTCTCCACCGGATAAACATATACGAGGTGCTGAAGCCTCCGCGAGCTGGGCAGCTCATCACACAGCTGCTGGACACTCGACTGGTGCACCACAACACAACCCGATGGGAAAGCTTCGACGTGAGTCCGGCCGTGCTGCGCTGGACCCGAGACAAGAGCTCCAACCACGGGCTGGCCGTGGAGGTGGTGCCCCTGGACCCAGCCTCGCGTCACCGGGGGGCCCACGTCCGCGTCAGCCGCTCCTTACACCCGCTCCCGGACGCAGACTGGAGCCAGCTTCGCCCGCTGCTGGTCACATTTGGACACGACGGCAAAAGCCACCCGCTGACGCGCCGAGCGAAGCGCAGCCCGAAGCAAAGAGGTCGCAAGCGCAACCGAAACTGCCGGCGGCACGCGCTTTACGTGGACTTCAGCGACGTGGGCTGGAACGACTGGATCGTGGCGCCGCCCGGATATCAGGCGTACTACTGTCACGGGGAGTGTCCGTTCCCTTTGGCCGACCACCTGAACTCCACCAATCACGCTATTGTGCAGACGCTGGTGAACTCGGTGAACACCAACATTCCAAAGGCCTGCTGCGTTCCCACCGAGCTCAGTGCAATCTCCATGCTCTACCTGGACGAGACGGACAGGGTGGTGCTGAAAAACTATCAGGAGATGGTGGTGGAGGGATGTGGCTGCCGCTGACACTTATTTATAACGTCCTTGTTGAGATGTGTGTTTCGTGTCTCCTCGATCGTATATTTTGACAAAAAAGTATATATAAATATATATTTATATCAACATAATTAAAACAAAAAAGAAAATAAAAGCGTCCTTATTTTAATTATAATTCAGCTGTACAGCTTTTCATAATGTATATCAGACTGTATAAGGGTTTTTCTATGAGCTAGAAGAATTAGCCACTAAAAAGTTTATTTACTGGTAGTATTTATTTCTTTAATGCAATATACATTCACCAAATGCGTAGC
This sequence comes from Enteromius mattozi, assembly GCA_032359235.1. Classification (NCBI taxonomy): domain Eukaryota; kingdom Metazoa; phylum Chordata; class Actinopteri; order Cypriniformes; family Cyprinidae; genus Enteromius; species Enteromius mattozi. The sequence goes on along the minus strand of JAUMHE010000069.1, from coordinate 18,462,603 downwards.
CCAGCGACCCCCTCAGAAAGCATCATTTGTGTACTTAAAATAGAGCACTGTGTGAAATGCTAGGAAAACTGATTTTCTTGCTATATTGGATATATAGCTATATAGAGATCAGATGTGTATTAATGTGCATCGGCATGTGATTTACATGTTCCCCAAATAACTTTGTTGTTAAATAAATTGTGAAACATTCCAAAACAATGTGAGATTAATAAAAAGCAGTGTGACGCTCTGTTTAAAGAACTAAATAATGATATACAGTACTGTAGTGCAGGTGTGTGTGGGTACAGTTCTAAAACCTCATGTATTCATTTTATTTAGCTCATTTTCAAACATATTTTGTGAATTATTACCTGCCTAATGCTGATTTTGCTTATTAGCTGCAAGCTACGTTTCCACCTAATCTCAGCCATTTTCAAGCCTCTACTGTATGCTTGTCCTAAAATAGCATGCTTTTAATATAATATTATTTTGCATGGTTTATGTTGACAATCACAAAAGTTTTATACATAGACAGTCTTCCAGTGAAGGAATCATGTTATATATGCTATTTGGTATTGATAACATAAAAATAAAACATCTTCTTGTACAGATCAATGTCCAAATATGTAAACGAATGCCTATTTTATCACAGAGAGAATGTTCTAAAAAAGTTTAATTTTGGTAATTAATACTGCAATTAGAATCAAATAACAATACAATCAAAGAAAAAAGTCATAAAATCTGTCAAGAAAATGTCTAGGTGATATACAGTAGGCTAAAAATACCCCCTATTAAAATTAAGCACAATTTACATCCCACTTCTCATTATTTTAATGCAAAAATATAAACAGTTATTTTACATTACTGTAAATAACTAATCAGAATTATAGCTGAGAATTAAAAAAAAATACAAAGCAGTAGGCCTACAAATTTGGTGGGGAAATGTGCTTAAAAATATTTAGTTTCTTCACAGATTTTTATACCTACACATTTTATTTTGGGGTGAAGAATGCTCATTTGAAAAGCAATGCAGAAAAACAAGCTGTCTGACTCCATCAGGGAAGTGGGAAGTGAAAGTCTGTGCTGTGAATTAACACACCTCTGCTCACCTGACAAACACTAACGCTATGAAAAGCCTACTGATAGTGTGTTAATGCCAGCTGAAAGCATTTAGACTAGATTCAGTGAAGATAAAGTATGCATGTCAGAGAAATCATAATGATGAGTATTATCGTTGTTGTGATTAACATCATCATCATTATAAATGCATATGTTGTCTTTGTGTGATTGAACAGTAGAGGTTTGCACTGCAAAGAAAAAAAAAAAAAATGCTTATAGATAAGTAACATGCTGTGACGCAGGCCGGAGAGTGAATACATGATCATACCTAAAAGAAACTGGTTTTATAAGGTGCTAGCCTCGAGTCACAGCAGTCCTCCTCATCCAGGTGCGTCTGTGATCCTCACAATAGTGGCTAGACAGCGTGGCTCTGAATGGGACAGACACGTGCGTGGATCTGGCGACACGGCGCTGCGCGCGACGCGACAACAAATCAAAGGTGAGACGATGTGTCTCCATCAGCAGACTGAATACAGACGCCTGTCAGGCTCTAAATCACTCATTTACTGCCCTTTTCCACGATAACACCAACGGAAGCCCTTTGAACTGTCAATAAGCGTCATTTGGCATCACTGTCCGATCATCTTTTACTCTTTTGTTAAATGCTTTAAGGCTTAAATTGATCATATCCTCTGGTGCTACTTATAGAGTCACTTGTCAAAAATACTGTGAAGGGTTCCTGTCATAACTTGGATTCGGTCATAATGGGCTCCAATAAGAATCTCTAAGAAGTACTAAGTCAAATGCCTTTTAATTCTAATTTGATTAGTTCCGGAGGATATTGTGTAATCGCTATACTGGGCATTTGCATTAGGATTATTAAGATTGCTTCGAATTGATAAAGGAATAGGTCTATCCAATAGGAATCCTCCAGGGGGAGAGAGAGAAAGAGAAAAAACAGGAATAAGCATAAAAATAAATAATAAATGTTTGCTGCATTCTTTTTGCCATTTGTTTCCCTGCTTTCCTCTGCATAAGAGATTATAATTAAATTTATCTCCGTTTAAAAAATGTTTTGTCACAATGAATATTAAATAATTTGGTTAGGTGTATTAATGTGGCACAAAACAGGATTGTGTGGCATATCAGAAGCCATTCTGGGTGATACAGCCAGAATTTACCATTATAATCTTCTGATAAAATGTAAAAGTATATGAAGTTTAGAAAAAAAATGTACTTTACAGGGTTCTATTTTCATATTTAGCACTGGTTTATGGTTGTTATATAACATTTCCATGCACTATGTTCCCTGGGACGACCCATTTACAGCGATTAACTTGTAAGAGAAGCAGCATCACATCTAATCTTTGGGAAGAAAAAAGGCCCACAACATTTGTCTTCTCTCTTTGCAAAGCTTTAGTCAAATTACCTCAGCCTGGAGGTACAGGCTTGCCACTTTTCCTTTGAAGGCTATATCAGACACAGGTTTGTCAGATGAGGGAAGGTAGGAATTTCATTTTGAAGTGGCTTAGGGCAGAGGTTGAGCTTTTCCGAGTTTTCTTGGAGCAGATGCACATCGACTGGCCTCCCTCCATGAAGATAACATCACTCATATAACACCAGACCCTTGTAGAAAGATGCGCAGAATCACCTGCTGCGGTTACAAGTCAAAACAACCAACTACTTGGGTGCAATCTTTTTAAAATGTCAGATTGTATTGATTTGTACTCAATGAATCCACAGACAGAGTCTCATTTAATGTGTGCATTAAGTTTAGTTTAGTTTCAGATGAAGTACGTTTGTTGTTGAGCAGGAGCTTTCTCTCTGTGCAGTCCGCAGCTCAGACGTGTTTCGTCATGCATCCTCGCAGCAGCTCTTACTAAGCGGTGGATGTGTGGCTTGTTTTGATGGCTGGGGATCAGTTGGCTAATAACGGCTGATGTCAGTGCAGGTGGAGGTCAGATCCTCTTGTTTCAGTCCCCCGCTCACTGTGCTGTATTCATGGACGGCCCCAAGTGTACGGAGCGGGAGCCAAGCGGGTGACACACTAGAAGCGGCTGCTTTGCATCTTTGCAACTGCAGGGTTATTCATGTCACTCAGTCTCGGCCTGGTCCTTTGCTCTGGGGTCTGAGATCTGGATCAGTCCGATATGGTAGCTAATGAGGGAACTGCATTAACACTGCTAACAAAGCTCAGTCTTTCACTTGTAGGGTCAAAGGTCTTGAACCCGGAAGAGTAAAATTGAAGAAACCCAGCAACTTTAGCACTTGAAATATTCAACAAAATTCTGCTGGAAGGGCTTAACTTGTTTTGAACCCATCTTTAAAGGAATAGTTTATCCTCACCCTCAGGTCATTCAAGATGCATCATCAGATTTGGAGAAATGTGTCTCTGCATCAGTTTCTCACCAACGGATGCTCTGCAGTGAATGGGTGCCGTCAGAATGAGAGTCCAAACGGATGATAAAAACATCACAATAATCCACAAGTCCATCAATAAATGTCTTGTGAAGTCAAAAGCTGTGTTATAAATCTGTCATTAAGATGTTTTTAACTTTAGACTGTTGCTTCCTGCTAAAGTATGAGTCCTCTGGTCTGAATCAGGAGAGCAATCTCCACATATTAGGCATTGTTTACAAGCCAAAACAGCTTTAAACAAGTATGTGGCTGGATTTTGATCCGAGAGACGACAGGAGATGGATTTTTCACAAGACAAAGCTTTATTATGGACTCGCATGTCTTAATCATGGATTAGTTTCTTACATTGCTTGGCTTCACGAGATGTTAGCTGATGGACTGCAGTGTTGTTTTTATCAGCTGTTTGGACTCCCATTCTGACGGCACCTATTCTTTGCAGAGCATCCATTGATGAACAAGGGATGGAATGCTACATTTCTCCAAACCTGGTGAAGAAACAAACTCATCTGCACCTCGAATAGCCTGAGAATGAGTACCCTTTAATCAAATTTGACATTTTAGGTGAGCTATTATTTTAATTCCATTTTTTCCTCAAGGAAATATTGATCAGGCTTGTTGGTTAGACTAGTTCTGAACACAGTTTATTCAAAGTAATCCCATTTGTTTCTAAAAGATTTGATGCAGAAAACCACAAATATGATGTTCCTTTTGCAACAATATATTTCCATTCAGACTCATTTATACCATGCGTGTAAAAATAACCATGAATTTATCGTGCAGATCAACAGAGAGCTGGTGGTTTGAAAATTTCTTCTGTGTACTTCATATATCTATTGACAATACTGACAATTGAATGGATTTCTAAATAGGAAATTTCACTGAAATGTAGCAAATATGATGGCATTCTTAGACTATTGTGAAAATATTCTAAAACTTTTTTCTATTTTAATGTATTGTAAAATGTATTGTAAAATCAGAAATGTGTCTCAGGCAGTAAATCAGTATATGATAATGATTTCTAAAGGATCATGTGACACTGAAGACTGGAGTAATGATGCTGAAAATTAAGCATTGACCACAGCAATAAATTACATTTTAACATATATTCAAATAGAAAACAGCGCTAGTTTAAATTGTAATAATATTTTACAATATTGCTGTATTTAGGATCAAATAATTGCAGTCTTGTTGAGTAGACGATAATTCTTTTAAAAACATTTATTTAAAAATTTGACCTATGAGAAGAGCAGTTAACACTTTATTTTGGTAGTCCATTTAGACATTCCACTAACTATAAGTAACTTTGTAACTACATGTCAACTAATTGTCATTAATTCACAACTACATGTGGACTAACTCTCAGAGTAACTGTTAGGGTAGGTTTAGGGTTAGTAGAATAAGTTTCTGATAGTCGGTATGTAGTATGTTGTGGACTCATCAAAATAAAGTGTTAGATATTAAGCAGAAAGTCTACTAATACTAATAACTGCTAGTTGACAAGTTACTTACTGTTAGTAGAATGTCTGAAGAAGACCATCAGAATAAAGTGTTACCGAAAAGCTAAATCTTTGAGACGTATTTGAGTTGGTTTCTTAGGAAAGACTTTCAAAAAGACGTCTCAGTTTGATTTATTTTATCTCATTGCTTTCTAGAATAAAGAACTGAGATGTTAAAGAGAGTTCATGCATGAATTTATGTATAAAAACCCATCTTTCACTCTTACTTGTGTACATATGTCAGAAACTGCTCTATTGTCTGGTTTATGCACCTGCCCGTGATGGATTTGGCTGGAGTACTCAGACGTACTAATTAGAAGGGCTCTTCACATACTTCTGACATGTAGTGTGTATATAAAACATTAATGATCTGAAAAGATTGATCTTGTGGCAGCGATCACATTATAGTAGCACTTGTTTCTGATTGCTCTAAACGACCTGTCATTTCTCTTTCAGTGGAAACACTTTGATGTGACGATGTAAAGGCCCTTTTGTTTTCGGTGTAATTTCGGAGCGGTGGGGTTCTCTTCCCTGTTGTTGTGCAGTTTCATTAGGTACAACTAATAAAAAGATGGCCCTCGGATATCCCCGCTGGTGACTGTCCGCTGGCCTCTACTTATTTCCCATCATCCCTCTTAACCCTTCAAACAGGTGTGCTTCTCTCATGTTTGAAGTCCCTGCCCGTGGCGCTGAACACAGTCAGCAGTCAAAATGTCCCAAAAAAGTGCTTGTTTTTAGGCAGTTGGCATTTAGAGCACCTTCTTAAAAAGACTAATGGATATTTCTGGCTATTTACTCGTTCCCTTCAGCATTTTTCTGTGGAACATGAAAGGTGTTTCTTTTTTTCATCACACACCTCCTTCCATGCAGGGATAGTTCATAGTCCTAAAACTAGCTATTAAAGTTTCTAAAAAATAATTGCCATTACTTTGCAACATTTGAACTCTTCTGAAACTTTAATTTGCTTTGTGTGAGGATCAAATGCAGTCTCACTGAATATATCCACCAAATATATACATCAAAGCTTTGAAATATAATTTGAAGTTGGCTTTAGATTCAGCTTGTGTTGGGTTGAGAATTTTTTTGAGGATTTTCAGTGAATAATAGCTTAAATTGATTTTACAGTGTTTTTTTTTTTACAAAGTCTCGGTGACACTTTATTCTGATCGTCCACTTTAGACATGCTACTAACTATAAGTAACAACTGCATGTCTACTAACTTTTAGAGTAAACTAGTTAGGGTAGGTTTAGGGTTAGTAGAATAAGTTGACATATACTTGTAAAGTTTCTGATAGTATGTTGTGGACTCATCAAAATAAAGTGTTAGAAGATATTAATCAGACAGTCTACTAATACTCTAATGACTGCTAGTTGACATGTAGTTACTTACTGTTAGTAGAATGTCTAAAGAGGACCATCAAAATAAAGTGTTACTGAAGTCTCTTGTGCTCACCAAGGCTGCATTATTTGAACAAAAATACAGTTAAAAACTGTAATATTGTGAAATATTATTACAATTTAAAACAATTGTTTTCTATGTAAATATATAGTGAAATGTAATTTATTTCTGTGATGTTCAGCTGAATTTTCAGCATCATTACTCCAGTCTTCAGTGTCACATGATCTTCAGAAATCATAATAATATACTGGTTTACTGCTCAACAAATATTTCTGATTATTAACAATGTTAAAAACAGCTGCATATTTCTGTGTGGAGATCATACACATTTTTCAGGATTTTTTTTTTTTATTATTATATACTTGTTTTGAATAGCACGTTTAAAAGAACAGTGTTTATTTAAATCTGTTTTTTTAATGTATTTATTTTTTTTTACATTATAAATGTCTTTGTTGTCACTTTTGATTAAGTTAATATGAAACCTCATTTCCACCACATAAGGAAAAACATGCTATTTCTAAAAAGAAATCATAACCGTCATAAATTGTCATAACTATAACATAAAAAGTCATAATTATAAGATCATTACAAGTCGGAATGAGATAAGTCAATATTATGATATAAATTAAAAACATTATGAAATAAAAAGTCAATAAAACGTTTTAATATAGTCCAAATGAAATGTTAAAACATCAAAAACTTTTGTCATCATGTCTGTCATAATTTTGACTTTTTATCTTATACTGTTAAATTTTACACATTTTAAATCAAAGTTAAACAACAACAAGCACAACAACAAGTGAACAAGTGTGAACAAGCACAAAATCAAGACAGTGAGCACATAGTTTAAATCTGATTAAGCCTTGAGGTTTTGTTAAAATGTGGTGGAAAAAGATGTTCAGGGAGCCGTCTTGAATCAGTAGGCTTCTCAGAGATCCTCTGTGAAAGGTTTCTCTGCTCACAGACAGGTGAACGAGGCTTTGAACGCTGCCGTTTGAAAGCGCAGATGCGAAACAAGATCTGTAACTCGATCTCGGGGCAATTAGAGCCACAATAGAATGCTTATTTATTTGCCTTTCCTTTGATTTTCAAATGATGTTTCAAGAAAACCAAATCAAAATGAGCTTCACTGGTGTAAAACGGACTCTAATATGGACATTGTTTCTCCTCTTCGAGTTGGTGTCAGCTCATTGCTCCGTTCTTGGGCAGGGGTTAAAAGCAGTTTTGTTAGCGAAGGGTTCGAAGCGAACCGCAGTCAACTTTTTTCTCATGTTTGTAGACAGACGGGGAGGGCAGTCGGAGGAGGAGGGGGCAATTCCCACCCTTTTCCTTTTTTCTGCGAGTATTCTTCTCTGAAAGGAGTGTGACCACCGGATCCGCCTGGGATGAAATGTCATATCTCAGAGTGATCTTTATCGCTTAATTGCTTCCTTTGTCTCCCATCATTCCCCAGGCCCTACCGTGACTCTGTGAGCAGGCTGGGCTTTGAAGTGTCAGGGGAGGTTATAGAGATACGGACTGAGCCGTGATGCTGGCCGAGACTGGGAGGTGCTGTGATGTGTCTGACGGCTCGCTGCTACTGCTGCTGCTGCTGCTGCTGTGCTAAAGTTACCTGTCCGAGAAGAAAAACATGGCCAGGCTGTGCAGTTTATATAGTAGTCAAGTGGATCAAAAGGATTAACCAAAGTTGTCCTAAGACAAGAACTCATTTTGGTTTTAGATTTTAGATGAAAAGTTTTGATCCACTTCAAATGTTGACAACTGTAGTTTCATCTATAAAGCTGTAAAGCGTAAAGCTGCTTTAAAGGTTCTTTGCAGCGATGCCATAGAAGAACCATTTTTTGTTCCACAAAGAACCATTCAGTGAAAGGTTCTTTAGAGAACCATCTTTTTCTCACCTTTTTATTATCTTATAATTTTATCAACCTTTTTTTCACAAACAAAGAAGCTTTTGTGACACAGAAAGGTTCTTCAGATGTTGAAGGTTATTTATGGAACCAAAAAGGTTCTTCTAAGGCATCGACTTTTATTTTTAAAAGTGTTTCTAAAAGAAAGAATAATTCACACAAAAATGCGTACTATTTACTCCCACTCATGTTGTTCCAACCCCGTTTTATTATTGTTTTTATTTAATTTTGAGCTAAAAAAAAGAAGAAAAAAAAAAAAATGAAATTATGAGATAAAAAGAGATATAGGGCCAGATTTACTAACAGCAGCTGATCTTAATTGCCTTGTTTAATAAATTGCCTTGTTTAATAAATATCAAAATTAAGACGGAAAGCCAAAATGATGTCATTAATTACAATAAAAGTCTAAATTATTAGACAATAAAATTATAATTATGCCAGTCAAAATTATGACAAAAGACATAATCACAAAATTATGAGATTTAAAAAAAAAAGTTATGCAATAAAAGGTCAATTAAGCATTAAAAAAGCCATAATTATAAGACAGAATCTCCATGAGAAATTATTACAAAGATCTGTAATTTAAGTAGAACAAACTACTTTATGATAGGCTTATAATACTTATTTGCTTAGTTGTCATGCAAAAAAAAAAAAAAGTTTTTTGTCAGCTACAATGTTAACTAATTCTCGTTCATTTGTAACTACATGTCTACTAACTCTCAGAGTAGCCTAGTTAGGGTAGGTTTAGGGTTAGTAGAATAAGTTGACGTATAATTGTAAAGTTTCTGCTCGTCAGTATGTAGTATGTTGGGGACTCATCAAATTAAAATGTTAGAATATATTAAACAGACAGTCTACTTATACTCTAATGACTGCTAGTTGACATGTAGTTACAAAGTTATTTACAGTTAGAAGAATATCTAAAGTGGACCATCAGAATAAAGTGTTACTGATATTTCATGTCACCAGGTGCTAAATTCAAATCTCAGATGAGTCATCGTTGAATTGAATTCTGGCGAATTCGCTCATCATGAACAACAAAGTTATTAAATTTAGGTATTGGGTAGGGTTAGGGATATAGAATAAGGCTAATATGTGCTTAATTAGCACTAATAAATGGCTAATATTCTAGTAATTTGCATGCTAATAAGCAACTAATAGGTGTAACCGTAAAATAAAATGTTACCCAACTTATCTGTAAACAACTATAATTAGTAACTTCCAATGTTTTTATTAAGTTCACATTAAATACAAAGTCAGTATTCAAAATATTTTTTTTTTTGGCATAACACACATAGACGGGTTTTAGTTAGGTTTAGGTTTTTAGTTAATAGATTACACTAACATTACCCATTACAGATCAACCAACATAATCTACAAAATTCCAAAACACATTTAGTTACACACATTGAAGAATTAAGATATTTTATGATATAGTTAACACGTTTGAGTTTTTTCAAATGAAAAGGAGAAAATAATAGAACATAAGCCTATATCAGTGTTATAGTACTATTGTGGCTGCTGTATGTGCATGACACTTATGGCGCTTTTCCACTACACAGTACCAGCTCGCCTCGGTTCGCCTTGGCTCGGCTCGACTCGGCTCTGTTTGGTTTTCCACTGTGTAAAAGTTGTACCTGTACCTCCACAATAGTACCTGGTT
>JAUMHE010000069.1:18404944-18415996 GCA_032359235.1 Enteromius mattozi | reverse complement strand
GGTTTCACTCCCAGCCTCCGCGTAGGCTTCCCCGCCCCCATCCCCTTACCTCCGCTGAGGTCTTTTCTCCTCTATCCCACCTCCGCCGAGGTTCCCAAACCTCCGCGTAGGTTTCACTCCCAAGCCTCCGCGTAGGCTTTCCCGCCCCCATCCCCTTACCTCCGCTGAGGTCTTTTCTCCTCTATCCCACCTCCACTGAGGTTCCCAAAAACCTCCGCGTAGGTTTCACTCCCAGCCTCCGCGTAGGCTCCCCAGCACACCTTAAACCCCAAGAAGCCCAACCCGCCCATCTTCCCCAACTGTATGTTATGTTATTACCATGCTCAATCTTCCCTCTAACACTTATCTCTGCTTTTTTCACAGACCTCCGGTTTTCCAGGCAGCATCCTCTCTCACCGCTTTTTTGGGCGCAAATTTCCGCTGCTGTCCTCTCCAAGCTTTTGGGGAGCAGACGGAGAACGAGCCGAACGCCGAACTCTCACCCTCGCTAGGGTTCAATCCTCTAGGGTTCGGAGTTCGCCATTCTACCGGCTCGCTCCCCAGACAGCTCGCCAAATTTGCCATATACATATATATCTATTACAAGGAAGCGTGAACTCTTGAAACCTTTCATCGATGTCACTATAGAATAACAAGAAAAAAACAGGTCTTTAAAACTAAAGAAGTTCTTGTATTATCAGTGTCATTAAAATAGTGTCCCTACTATTGCATTATTTCAAACAACGATTGTGGTAGATGGTAGATGTGGTAGATGATTGTATTAATGCCTCTGTACATGCATTATCCATGATGACCTTCAATGTAAAGCTTCTTACACAGTGACATAACTACCTTTACATTTACTTTCAGTACTATTCTGTGATTGTGGGACCTGAAGAATGTCCTTCTATACTACAGACAAACTCATAATCAGTGTGTTGAATTTATAACTTTGACACGCTCAGTGTATCTCATCAGTGGTGGCAGCCTACAGTTCTAAAATTTAATTTTTGCATATTCAGGTTTTTGATAACAATTGATGAGGACCAATGACATTTTTGTAGTTTTCCAAAATTCTATGGAGTAGCTGCCATGCTTTAATGTTAATTAGGTTAAAGATACAATTTATGTATCCCAAGGGGAGCTTTATTAAGCAACATATTAAACAGAATGAGCACTACTATCAAGTGAAGTTTCTTCAAAGATATTGAAGACATTATATTTTTACATATTTACGTTCCGTGCTGTTGAAGTGGTGGAGGCCCATCAGGGGTTCTGCACTTCAGCTCATGTGATCCTAGTGACGCTACTGTTCTTAAGGCCCAGACATATCAAACCTTGTCAACATCTGAGCTGAAAAGTTACTCTTGAACAGACTGCAAAAACTACAGCCAACTACCATGTGGCCTATATTCTGAGGAAATAACCCTCCGTACCAGCAGGTGGCAGTAGTCTGCATTTGTCCTTTAAAAGTGGAAACCAGAAAGACTGCTTATAAACAAATCAGTGCTTACTATTAACACACCAGTCTTACTCACTATAGAGACAGATTTAGTGAAAAATTAGAAGAGCCATCCATCTTTGACCTTGACTTTTGCTTGTTCTTGTCACTTTCATTTTTCTTTTCATGCACTGGTTTGCTAAGCCGAGCGATCAGTCAGAGAGATCTCTCTCACCGACAAGATGCTTAATTAGCTGAAAAGCCACAGATGGTGCAAACATGGCTGACACACAGAAAGAGCTTGGTTGTGTCACAACATTAATGGTAACAAAAATCTAATTTACAACATTGTGAGAATAAGCCATAGACTGTAAAAAAACATGGACGTAGTGTCTGTGACATCACCCGTAGGTTTCTTAAGAGCGTTTTTGAAGCTCAAAGTGGGCAGAGCTGGTCATCGCCATCTTAGAATCACGTCACCGTGTGTCACTCCCGGATAATAGAGAATGAGCAAATAGAGAACTGGTTGATGAAACCACACACCCCTTGCTCGACGGTGGTGACAGCAGCGGCAATCCACCTGTTACTCAAGTTGCCACGCCCTTAATTATGCAGAAATTTAAAACATAATATAATTTAAATGGATGATATCTAGAAAAATTCATCCCCCTAACAGTTGTCATGAAGAGCCAACCTCTGGCGGCTAGTCGATGAATTGCAGTTTTAGTCACTTCCGTGTGGGTTTTACAAGAAAGACCGTGAGGTTGTCGCTTGGAATAAGCACACTTACCCAAGCGGGTTGTGCTACGAATAATGATTATTCATCATGTGACAGCTTCATCAATTGCTTAAAGGTGAACTGTTTCCTCTTTTCCACCAGAATCGTTAGTGTTCTGGAGCTAGAGCCTGTTCTCCTCCTGTCCTTGATCAGGAGAGCTGTTTTTTTATTTAAATTTTTTTGTAGTACCAGGAGTGATTCTAGCATACTGACAGCTCTCATGAGTGCACTCTCTTCTGTCCTTTTGCAGACCAGGTCGCTCTCTTGTGCAAAGTTTTATATATTTAAATATACAAAGCTTCACCTGGCTCCATTCGAGACCCCTTTCATGTGGTGGAAATACACAAAGCAGTTCAAGAAATGGCACTGATCCATGTTGGTGGAAAAGCACTATGTGTAATCCCTTTGCTACCAGCAGCATCAAATGGAACTAAAAAAACAAAGATTGTTTCCTAAATGGGCTGAAGCATTTACACTCTTCAGGAAGTCAGTCAACCAATTTCTTACTTATAGTTGATTCCACATATTAAGTATCAAAGAGTAAGTTCATTAGTAAAAAATCCATGTGACATTAGTGGCTCAACTTCAGTTTTGTGGCGCTTGAGAATACTTTTTTTTTTGCACAAAGAAAACAAAAATAACACAATTTACTCAACCATTCTTCTCCCATTTTAGAGAGTATCACAATTCTTTCCAATAACCGCAGATTACGTACATGCGCGTGCTCTCACCTGGATGTAAACAAGGCTGATTATGTCAAATACGTTAAAGCATGCGTATGCGTTGCATTGTGATACTCTCCAAAATGGTGGAAGATGTAACTTAGGGGAGAAGAAATTTTTGTTTTCTTTCCACAAAAAAAAGTGTTCTCATAGTGTCACAAAACTGAAATTTAGCCACTGATGTCACATGGGTTTGGAATGACGTGAGGCTGGGTAATTAATGACAGAGTTTTCATTTTGGGGTGAACTAACCCTTTAAGCCACAAAAACGGCAAACTTTATCTTCAACGTTTTTGGAGGCGAAACCGAGCACTAATTCACAATCAAATGCATACTCTAGCAGGTTTAAGTGTGCACATCATTAGCCCCATCTCCGGCTCTTCATGTGTTTAGTGAGGCAGCCTGTTGGCCTTTTAATATTTCCAGGATGCGGAGTGCACTGGGGCGCTCGGAGCAGCCATGCCGCAGGCTGTTGTAAAAGCCGGTCAGCACGCATTCAAGTCTAATGGGATTTTAAGCATGACTCCCAGTGTGATGAATAGCACACACCTGCACTGCTCACGAGAGTGACCCCGGCTCATAATCTGCAACATGAGAGCTCACCTGCCCCAGTCCAGATCACTAAAACAGTCCCAATGCATCCATGCAACCTCCTCCCCCACTCGGCTCTGAAGTGTTTGTCTTGCTAATGTGGGACACCTCAGGGAGCGACGGCTTTAATGTGAGGAGGCCAGCCAATGGGACGCTGCTGGAGTTGCAGCAATGCTTCCAGCCAGGCTCTCCTGAGGGGGGGTGCGTTGGATTGTTTTACAAACAGAATTCCTTTAATTAATCACTGTGTTTGAACAGCTGGGCCACTCAAGTCAAGCCGTAATGGGATCTCTACATGGAAGTGTGGATTAGACACAAATTTTGCAAAATATATTTGTCAGGCGCTGTGGGTGGAAGCCATTGAGGAGTACGCTCGGGGCCCGGTCTGATCTCCGGGGCCTGGTCAGAGGCCAGAGAAGCGCGTGGGGGCTCCGCATATAATCCAGCTGCGCCTGGCGCTCTAAATACTCAAGATTTGTGGACAAGTGGGAATATTATAAATTATTCTACCACAGGACTTTGTTCCCTCTGTCTCCTGCAAAGAGTCTCAAATAAATAATAATAGTCACTCAAATAAAGTCACAATAATAGTTTAGACAAAAATATATTCACCAAACAGATTGCTGAACATTTTCTAATGGTCAATCAACTTTGGCACCTTAGTCAAATCACATTGTTTTTAAACAACATTGTGAAGACATTCAGACTGATGACGGATTTATTACAGGTATACACACTTTATTTCACACTGTTGACAATAAACCCCCGCTTATTGAAAGGCTTGGAGCAACCTGGACAATTTTTAGTATAACTCTGATTGGATTCATCTGAAAAAATAAAGTCACATACACCTAGGATGCTTCAAGGGTGGGTAAACCACATGCTAATTTTCATTTTTGGGTAGACTATCACTTTAAGCCCAACCTGAGTAGAACAAGCAGGATATGACGTCATGGTTTAGAGTTCACCAGAGGTTTTATGTGCAGTGTAAAAATCTGAAGCAAAAAAATGTGATATCCAGAATTCACATGCATATGAAAGTCTAATGTGGCCACCCTATACAGATTTTAGTGAAATCAACAAATGGCTGTTGCATGAGGCCAGCACTGGATAATGTATATTAAAGTGCCCCTGTTATAGATTAAAAAAAATAATAATAATAACTTTCATGCAGTGCATAAGTGAATGAAAACATCCTGTAAAGTTTTAAATCTGAAAGTGCACTGTGTAAGCGTTAAAAGCTCACAAACATGAAATGAAATCGACCAATGACCGAAGGGGTTTGGAAGAAAGAATCGTTGAGTAAATCATCTGGGAGTCATTGAACAAATAAGGTGAAAATAAAAGCATATTATAAGACAATGACAGTGTTTTGACATTGCATGCATGTCAACCTGTTATTTGGGACTCCCAAAACCAAAATATTAACCTTTCATAACCCATAACAGGGGCACTTTAACACATTTACACATTATTTGAAAGGAATAAAATTGCCATCAAAATTAAGTAATTTTTACTCATCACCCTTCTAGGTAACACTTTATTCTGATTGCAACTTTGCAACTACATGTCAGCTAGCAGTCCTTAGAGTATTAGTAGACTGTCTGTTTAATAACATCTAACACTTTATTTTTATGAGTCCACAACACACTACATACTATCAGAATCTTGCAAGTATATGTCAACTTATTCTACTAACCCTAAACCTACCCTAAGTCTACTCTAAGAGTTAGCAGATATGAAGTTGTGAATTAATGAGAATTAGAAGACATGTGGTTACAAAATTACTTATAGTTAGTAGAATTTCTAAAGAGGACTATCAAAATATAATGTAACCCTCTTCTTCTACGGCTGACTTTCTATTCTACCTGTCATTGCACAGCAAAAGTTTGGATAGAGTCTTGCTGAGCAAAGATAAACTGTCAACATGCTATTTGCTGAGTTGAATATTAACCTGTACAGTTTAGCATCTACCAATCTGAAGGATACTCTATTGATGGTATTCTGATGTTCTGATGTTATTAATTGCTTCAAGACACTAAAATGTCTTCAGTCACCAGGTAACTACCATATACATTCTGCACCTGTGTGTGAGGAAATTACTTTCCATACCAGTAGGTGGCAGTAGTCTGTATTTGTCATACAAATAGGGACAATGCAGCAGTTGCTTACCATTTTGAATATGAATCATGTTGGTCTTTACTTTTCCTTATTCCAGATGGTCATGTTGTTATGAAAATATCCAAGGTAAGATGAAGATGTAAAATTAGCCTTCTGTGTTGTCTTCTTGTCTTTGATTTTTGCTTGCTTTCATCACTTTCATTTTTCTCTTTGTGCACAGCCAGTCAAAGTGATTTCTCTCATCCACTGTTCAATGGCAGCTCAATCCACCAACAGTGGTCTCACTAGTACAGTGTGGAACACTCTGCAAAAACTGGTCCAACAGATGTTCAGCAATGGCCAATAGTCAACTTTCAACTTGGTGTGTCACAGCTTTAAAAAATGCATGTCAACTATACCAAGATTGCTTGCAATGCATTAGTCAAACATTTGTTTGTGATCATGTAAGTCTTGGGTTAGTTTTTCTAAAAGCATTTGGTATTGTCATGACACCATTAAATATAGTCATATTTCACAATTTATTCTCATTCTTGGAATGGCACGTCTTCAAGAACCTTCCAAGCCCTTAGACAAACTTCAGATCAGTCTAACTGTGATATTTTTGGCTATAATTCCAAATGATGTCTTATTAGATTACATGTGAGTTGGTGTGTGACTGTACGCTCATGGGGTGGAGGGGTATTGGGGTTGAATGTGTTGTGTTTACATTGTCCTCCGTAGTACAGGGCATGGGGTTATGTGTTTATATCTTTGTTTCCTCTCTGCGTCTGCTCACACAAAGCAGCTGTCAGTGCTAATGTGTTTTGGACAGCAGAGAGGAGTCAGAGTCTGTCCTGGGAACACAATGCACTCCACATTCACTTCTGCTTTCAGTTATGCACTCGTAATCTAAACATGCTTTAAAACATTTGTGTGCTTTTACAAATCATACAATCAGAGCTCGCCGCATTCTTTTTATTGTGTGTTATGTTCATTACAAGAAGTACAATAGTAAATGTACCTTTAATTAGGGATGGGCAAATATCTTATTTTTAACAATATACTGGTAAAAATTCTCACCACAATAAGTATTAGTCTTCCCGCAGTAGTAACGATAAAGTCTATGTTGACACATTTCAGTGTGTATTTTCCGTGGAGTGAAGTATATCGCTAACGGATGAGCTACTACAGTCTGGAAGTGGTTTGGTCAGGGCTGTACAGTGTGACAAAAAAAATTGTTTTTTCAAGTCTAAACCTTGAATAAATGTACTACAGTAACACGTGTGCAATACCGTTCTGCATGTGCATGAGTCTGTTTACACACCTGTTGTCCAACAAAGAGATCATTTGTTGACAAGTCTTTTTTCCCTATTAACTTAATAGCATGAGTCAAGTGTTTGAAGTAACTTTTTGTGATCAGACGTGGTTTCATATTACACAATGAGGCATAAATCATACTGTCTTATATACAGTGATAAAGGCTATGTTGATTAGCATTGCATTGTAAATATAATTTATCCTTACAAAAATACCCAAGATTGCTTGAAGAACACAGATGAACATATATTGTTGCAATCATATGTTTATTGTCTTTACGTTTCCTCAGTGAACATTTCTCTATCTGCATTTTATTTAGCTGCAGAGATAAATGTACAATCTCTTGTACTGGTCTGCAAAGCTGAAGCAATGTCATTCAAAGATCATACAATCCTTATTAATACTGATGCATTTTAGGTTTAATATTAAAAAATGTGCATTGTACACAAGTAGTAGGCCTACTCTGAATAAAGTTCAGTTATAATTTTTATTTCAGTAAGTCTAGGGTTACTATTAATAAGCAACCAATTTTGAGTTTAATGAGAGAACTGGAAATTAAAATACAGTGTGACTGTGATTTTTCAAGTCAAAATACTCTACCCTCAGGTCTCTGTGATATTTTGGTGCTTAGATTTGCCCCCTTTTTTGTTCACCTTAGTGACTGGGGTATTTTGGTTGTAACTGTGGTTATTTGTAGCAGGTGAGAAGTGTGTGCTGTTGGATTAAAAGCTTCTCCAGAAGTGTTTGGTGACGTCTAAAGTATCCACAGGCCAGTCCCGTGTGCAGGATAGGCCGGGTCCCTCTCCTGGCGATTGTGCTTTTCCCGCTCTCCGCTCTGTCTGCAGCGAGGGACAGGAAGCAGACGAAGGATTTACTGTTAGGTCCTGACTTGCACAAATTCCTGGTGCTTTTTTTCTCCGCTCGGCCCCTTGGCCATACCACAGGCCCCTAAAACAACAGCCTGTCAGGTTGTGACAGCTGGCTTCAAACAGCTCCTACTGCAGTCATATCACAAGGTTCTCAGGCGCAGCGATTGGTGCTGCGTGCGTATCTCCGAGGTGCTTTTGATTGATCGACTCTGTTGTTAAGTGAAAAAAAGGCTTATCTTACTCCTTTTTGTCTTGTTTCTAGTAAAAATATGTCTAAGACTTTGGTAAATCAAGATGCATTTACAGATAAGTAAAATTACGTAAGATATTTATTATTAGAATTATCTGCCATTGGGAATATTAGTAAAACAAGATTATTTTACTTGCCCCACTGGCACTTAATTGTACTTATTTTAAGCAAAATGCACTTAATTGAATTTTGAACCAGACTAAATATCTTTTTGCTTATCTAGTAAATGCTTCATGATTTAAGAATTCTAAGATATATATGTTACTGAAAACAAGACAAAAATACTAAGATAAGTCTTTTTTGCAGCAAAAAAATCCCACACAGATGCAACACAAAGACACAAGTTATGTCCAAGCACATAACACTGTGTGTAGATGTTAAGGTGATTTACTGTAAGATGTACTGCAATGTTTACTATTACTAACACAGATACTATTTAAACTGAACTGAGTGATGGATGATGGCCTCACTGAATTAATAACACAGTTTGTATTGTTAAAAGAGCAATATTAATTAAGATGATTTGATTTGACTGGACTTGACTTGTTTGTCGCGATTAAATGGTTACACTTTTTTTTTATGATCGTCCACTTTAGACATTCTACTAACTATAAGTAACTTTGTAACTACATGTCAACTAATGGCCATCAATTCACAACTACATGTCTACTAACTCTCAGAGTAGACTAGTTAGGGTAGGTTTAGGGTTAGTAGAATAAGTTTCTGATAGTCAGTATGTAGTATGTTGTGGACTCATCAAAATAAAGTATTAGAATAATAATAAGCAGACAGTCTACTAATACTCTAATGACTGCTAGTTAACATGTAGTTGCAAAGTTACTTAGGCCTACTGTTAGGAGAATGTCTAAAGTGGACTATCGAAATAAAGTGTTACCGATTAAATGTGACCTGTGATAAAGAGATGTTCAACTCTTTCTCTTTGACGTTACACAGTGAATCTCGTGGTATGCGTCTCTCTCTGTGCGTGGAGCATCGGTGGGGTGTGTTCTTGGCGCAGGTGGTCGGCTCAACTTTGAAGTGCTGGCCGCTTCCCTGTGATTCCTTTTGCAGTGATTCCTCTTTCCAGGTGTAGGAGGGCTGGCCCGTCTGAGAGAGGGTTTTGTCTGGGTGCTGTCAACCAAGAAGAGACCATTGATCTTTGCAGCCCACCTCCTGCACCCAGTACTGCCTTAGATGTAGAGGTACACCTCTTCACACTAATAGGATAATTGTTGGCAATCCAAATGAGGTCACAGCTCAAGTGTGGCTCCTTTGGAGCTGGGAAAGATTAGAATTCCACAGAGACTTGATAGACGTGGGAAATGCAACTACACGTGCAGGTGCGTGGCTGAAGAAGCATTGTTAAAAACCAGGAGCAGACACCCTGTTTACCTCCATTTCCATCCAGTCACATGGACAGAGCAAAATAAAATTGGCTCCACATCACAGTTACAGAAATAAACAGCATTACATTGCTAAAGACTTGGCGTGTCCTGAGGAATAATAAAGGGCAAACTTTGACAGCTTTATGGAACCTAAAATAACTATTTGATCAAATTAAATATAAAAGCCAATCTTTAAATACATACCTCAGGTCTTTAGCGACTCGGTATATCATTCTCTACCCTCTCCCTCCTTTATATTTTAAAGTTAGACATCAACTGTCTTAGTATTCTTCTATTGATTACAAACAATATAACAAGAAAAAAACAGTAAAATAAAAAACAATGCCTGTTTTCAGATTTTCAGGGTTGCTGGAGACCAGAGGTATATAAATGTGTAGGTATTTTTCCTGTGATATATAACTATATTTACATATCTGATGACTCACTGTGTGCAATGCATCTTTGTTTGATACACAATGACGATGTGATTTCACTCATAATTGTCACGGTTGTCAGCTGGAGTGCCCATGAACTCCGGTAAAGGGCACTCCATCCCGGACTATTATGTGTGTGTTACCTCTGTCTGTGTTCCCCTGTCTTGCTTTAAGGACTCTTGTTATGAAGTGCGTTCCCCACTGTTTCAGTGCTTCCCTTGTTCTGTCTCTGCCCCTTGTTAGTTTCCATGACAATTGATCAGCTCCGCCCCCTTGCTAACTCGCTGTCTCCACTTTAAAAGCTGCATGTGTTTGTTGGTTTGTTGGAGTATTGATTGTTTATCCTCTTACAAAGCATTTCCCTGTGTTTTGTTAGTCGGTGTTTTCTTGTATACTGACCCCTGCGTTGTATTTTGGATTTCTCGCCCTGTTTTGCCCCTTTGGATACTGCGTTCACAGATCACTCGACCCTCGCGTCCTCTTTGGACTATTCTTGTGTTTTCCCTCAATTGTACCTGACTGACGTTGTTTCGACCCTGCCTGTCTTGAACTTGATTTTGAATAAAGCTTGCAAATAGATCTGCCCTTGTCAGTCCCATTCGTCACAATAATTAACTAGACATAAAACAATTGAATATCATCAGTAAAAATTGTACTGGTTTGAATGACTTTACTGTACGCAATGAAATATAAATGTCACTGCCAATTGATGTTGGATGTGCTGAATAAGCTGCCAGTGATCAAAATATTGAATATGAAGATATGTTGAGACAGAGCCAGATGCTGAATGGAAGTGATGGTAGAATCATCAGCTCAAATTGAACCCTTTTAATTTTCAAAGGGTAACGAAATATGCTTTATTCTGTTCTTCTGTAATTCTTCTTAAAATATCCAGAAAGATTTTGCTATTGCAGCAGTTAGAGATCCATCTGTGCTGGATATATATGTCCGGGTCACCCCCAGTATTAATGATTGGCGGAATATTCATGCATTTAAAGTCCCCCTGAAATCAAAGTTAAAGTTTTGGTCTCCATGATTTTGTCAAGTAAGATATGATCCTGGATCAACATTACAGTCCAAAAATATAGACTCATGCCAATCCCTACCCCTAAACCTACCCCTACCCAAAATGTATGCCTAAAATCAGTGGGAAATGATAGCTGATTAACAAGGGTGTAGAAGCACC
>JAUMHE010000069.1:18393937-18404844 GCA_032359235.1 Enteromius mattozi | reverse complement strand
GCTGATTAACAAGGGTGTAGAAGCACCTAACCCTGATCATAAGCCTAAAACAGATATTTCCAGAAAAATTATCTCTCAATTCTGATTGGTTGAGGATGTTGATCCAGGAACATCTCGTACTTGGTGAAATCACGCTCACCTTTAGAAGATATAAGCGTTCAAAACTTGCAGTTCTGTCATTTCCGCTGAAACGGATCAAAGATTTTTCTACTTCAGCTTCTCATCAAATCTTCTGGCCAGTCAAATGCTCTCTAGACTCTGAAGCTGTAGCTGAGATCGGTCATTTGTTCAGAGTGTTAGAATTTTCTGTACTGTGAATGGCACGTAGTGCACAATGCAGTCGATAGGGAACGATTCAGGCAGTGTAAATATGCTTTTGATTAGGGCAAATGAGATCTAGTTTGGCATTGTGTCATGATTATGATCAATAGAAAGAGTAAGTAAGAGTTTCATATTGAATCTGCTGTAATCTATTAGACTGTGGCTTTACAGAGCTCAACGGCTCTCGTCAGAGCAGAAACAAACAAACGCTATTGGCTATTTTATTTCGATGCCCCACCCTGCGTGTTTCAATGCACTTCAGGGGACCTTTAAGGGTTAATAGCAGCTCCTTGGACTCTCAATTAGGCTTATGGAAACCAAGACTGATATCAAATGAGCTACATAACAAATCTCACTAAAGACAGGAGGGAGTGAGTTTCTGCACTTTTTTTCAACACTTTATTGCCTATGACTCCCCACAACAATAGAGACAGAGACCTATGTGTGTGTATAACCTGAGAGAGGAGGCACCATGATCATCACCCAGGGCAATGTGCTGCCTGTGCTGACCTCTGCCAGCTGCCCTCATAAGGAAATCCTGAATGTATTATTTGTGATAGTGTGTGCTTTGCAGTTCCTATAAAAGGTGAGCAACATGCCGTCACCTTCTGAAACAGTCTGTAATTTTTCACTTACATGGACACCTTTTGTTTCAATCTGAATGAAATTGGTTATATTTATCAAGTAGTAAAAATGCTGCTTCCTGTGCCCAAAAATGACATATATGGATGCAAATCCAAAGCAAAACCTGGCTGGATAACAGCTGTCCTGCACCACTTCACAGGCGATGAATGAAAGGAGAATATCAGAATGACATGACAGTCATTCAGCTCATTCTGCTCTTCATAAGTCATTAAACTATTTCTATAATTGCACATATGCAGTTTAAATTCCCAGTTTCAAAATGCAAAATTCACTTTAATTGAATTTTTTTTATTAATAATTTACATTAATTTTTTTCCCCCTGAAAACCAAACTAAATATCTTTCGTCATTTTGCTTATCTAGTAAATGCATCTTAATTTAAGAACTTTTAGAGATATTTTTAATGGAAACAAGAACAAATACTAAGTAAGATAAGCCTTTTTTCTTTGTTTTTGCAGTGAAAAAAGAACACACAGATGCAATACAAAGACACAAGTTATGTCCAAACACGTAACATTGTGATGTGAACTGAGCTGGAAGATGGCATCGCTGAATTAATGAAATTACTTTCACTGAAAATTTAGTGTTTACTATTGTTCTTTTGCGTTATTACACACTATTTTTCTATTTAATACTGTAAAGCTGCTTTGACACAATCTGTGTTGTTAAACATGCCACACAAATGAAAAGCTGTGTCCCAAATGATGCAGTATGTACTCAATCGTATTTAGTGTCGTAGTTTTTTTACTAACCGGAAATTCAAAACGTTTCCCAGTCAGTTGCATATGATGTGTAGCAGTAAAAACAAACCAAACTATTTGGGACGCAGCTTATCTAGACCCTAGTGAAAAATAAATATACTTAAATGTATTTGAATGACATTTATTTCATGCTCAGTATACTACAAATACTGTACATTTTCATATTTATGAACTTAATAAAATGCCCTGCAATTGTACTTTTAGAATACTAAACTGGTATACTTAAAGTCAAAAGTCCAAGTAAAGACATACTTAGTATATCTGGTTGTGCAAAAGTGGAACTATTGCAAGAATACTTCAGGTACACTTTAAATATTTTGCCAATCCTCATTAAAAGACACAAACACGCATTTTAGAAATATGCATTGTGCACAAATAATATTTCAAATAAAGTTGAATAATTTTTTTATACAGGTAGGTCTCGAGTTATCTGTCAGTAAATATGTTAGATTTGAGCTATACTTGGTATGAAATAAATAGATTTTATATACATTGCTTTTTTACTAGTTACATTTTTGTACCTAGTGCGCTACCAGTCTGATTGCAAACAGATTATTAGGATCCATGTGAACACAGTTGCTGTTTAACAATGCAGCCAACAGGCAGATCTACAGTCGCCAAGAGTTCAGGATCAAACTTTATGCCACAACATAGTAAGGATTGTTAAATCACTTTCTAAACTCTGAGGAATAAATTTAATCCCGGCTGAAAGTCAAAAGACCTCTGGCAATAACCCACTTTAAGAAACCGCAACCAAACAGTGCATCTGTGTAGCCTTTGAAGGTGCATCTATGTTTCTTGTTTCAAAGCTTTCAGCGTTCTCTGCCTGTTTAGTATGTTAGTACACAGAAGAAACCAGTTAATATCATGAACAGTGCTTGCATCTGATATTGTTCTAACATCAGCACAGAAGATCACAGAACAGCACAGCAGAAAAAAACAACTCTCAGTGTCTTGCCAGCTTTAGAGCAGTGACTTTTCCCCCTTTAATATGTTTAATGTCAGAGTTGTTTTGTACTCAGCATGTGGGCGTCTTTTTGAGGAAACTTGTGTACTTTTGAGACCGCATAAAGAACTATTTCCTGTTGTTGTAACTATATGCCATTCATTCCATCACCAATTAGCTGCAGCTGGAAACAGGTATATCAGCCTACTGCAAAACATGGATATAACCATATAAATACAACAGCTTTAGCATATGGGGAATCTCTTTTACAGTTAGCAGGAGCACAGTATACAATATAATTGTGTTGACTTTGCTTTTAAAATGTCATGGAGGTGCGTGATGTCTTTATTGTACATCTCTATGCAAACATTTCAAGGGATTCTTTCAATTCCAAGACAAATGTCGGGATTGGTTCAAACAAGTCCGGTCACTTCGGATGGGCTTGAACAAAGAGAGTCTCAGAGCATTTTACAGCAATGTGGTGCTAAAGGTTAAGAGCCGAGAGAACAGGAGCTTTCTTCCCTCTGCCAGCCAGTTTAATCTACTTCCCTGAACTTACCACAGTGTTCAACAGGAGCATCCTGTGAATCAATTTCAGCATATCATAGCCAAGGCGTCTGGGTCCTTAAAGTATAAAGGAATGGACATGCAGATGGATGGAAAGCGAAAGAGAGAGAAAGAGAGAGAGGGAGGATCAAAGTCAGCCCAAGAGTACATTTCATTAGATGTGATTAAATCAGGAGAGCGTCAGGCTGGAGCATCCATATAAAATCAAATATGCATGTCTGGTTGACCTCGCAGAACCCGAAAACATGATATAAAGGCAGGGTCACATGATGGCAATAATACTCCACAATTTTCCACTGTAGGTGGGAGTAAAAATAACAGTGTGGAAATGCTGTGACTAGATTGTAGCGGTTTGAGCGGTTTGAGTGCAGCTTCCGAACGCGTTAACCTTAGAAACTTTTTAGGAAGAACCGAGGCGTAAATGTTATGCAACATGACCGTAAATGAATCAAGAGGATGCCTGTTGACGTGCTTAAATGTTTTACTTCAAAATGACCTGACTTCCTGTGGGTCATTTTCCTGTCATTCGGATGCTCAGCGATCCTAATATAGCAGAGAGAAGAAACCTTAGATTATGCTACACCAGACGTCCAGAACACACTAGTTTATCTTTCTAAACTCCTAGAAAAGTTTGATTAGTTTTGTTGTAGATGGTCCTATACTGTGTATGAGCCTAAATGCTTGCAATGAGCAGTACCTGCACTTCTATGAGTTATTCTACAGAGTAAGTGTAAATATAGCTAGAAGCTATTTATATGTACAAATAGGAATTTTAAGTGCAAATAGCAATAGTGCAAATAGCATCTATTGTGTATTATTAACACTAAGTGCAAATAGCAATAGATTCTATTTACACTAAGTGAAAATAGATGTTTATTCTATGTTAAAGTAGCAGGATTTTCTGCTATTTATACTACTTATTGCAAATACTGGCAATTATCTGCACCTCAGTATCGTAGTACATTTTGATTTTAATTCAAATTATTAAAAGGATGCCACCTTATTGGGACAATAACACCTACCCTGTATATACTGTTGGATTATCTCCTTCATTGTAATTGAAAATAAATGCTTTTCTGATGTGATTTTAAATTTGAAAAGGGAGAAAATAAGTCTGCCAAAAGGTGGATTCGAACCTGGGTTGGTCATATCAAAAAGAACATTACCCATATTTAATCATCTTCTCCACTGGAGCTGACAAAAGGCCATCGTCTTTTGTAATGTTGACTAGCACAGTCACACGCTGGTGGGCGGAGTTAATGTAAATAGCCTCTGCCAACAAGACAGGCTTTTTGCACTTGTTGTTTTCTTGTGTAACATTGCTTTTCAGAGTCTCCTAGTGGTGTAATTTCTTTATTTAACATAAGTCAGTGAGTGATTCATTGCTTGCTGTGTTCAGCACTTGAAGTGAGCAACTCCACAGTATTTGCTGATTTCCAGAATGAAAAATAAATACACTAAAATGTATTTGAAATACCCTGCAATTGTACTATTGTTGGTAGACTAAACTGGTATACTTAAAATCTGCTAAATTGGAATAACTAATTTTGTGCTTAATTGCACTTCAATTGTGCTGAAGTTGTGCTTGAGCCCAACTAAAATTACGTATATTTGATTGTGCTAAAGTGGAACTATTGCTACTATACTTTATATATTTTGCATTAAAAAGATATTATTCAAAGATCATACAATCCTAATCAGAAGGATTTTAGGTTTAATGTTAAGAAATGTGCATTGTGCACAGGTAGTACTACAGATAAAGTTAAATTATAATTTTTGCATCGTCTCGAGCGATATGTCAGTAAAAATATTCCTTTTAATTATTATTTAATTATTACTTTTTTACTATTATATTATTATAACTATTTTTTTTACTACTATTACTGCCAAATTATGTTCAAGCACAGGATTTATGCATTGCAGTGTGCATTTGCAGACACTTTTTAGTAGTACATTTTTATATAAACGGATTTCAGCGATTGACTACATGATGGCAGGTAATAAAACAAACAATCAATTCTTTTAACCAGGGACAGGATTTCTTTTTTAGTCGGGCTTAGCTCTCAGAGAAACCAAGAAATACAATAAACAGTAAATAAAGAGTAAATAACAGTACGGACACTGCAGCAATGGCTGCCTACTGCTCCGGGTGTGTGTTCATGGTTTGTGTGTGTGTGTGTGTGTGTATGTGGTTGTTCACTTCTCACTGCTGTGTGTGTGCACTTGGATGGGTTAAACGCAGAGCACAAATTCCTAGTATGGGAAACCATACCTGGCCACTTGTCACATCCTTTAAAGAATATTGGCTAAAGTTGTACATTTTCAACATTGTCACTATGTCTTTCGAATATAAACTTCCCCGTTTTCCCCAAACACCCCATGCAGAGGCCCATTTCCTCAGCCTCTCCAGTCTACACACACTCTTTTACTCAGTAGATTGACCTTTGACCTCCAGGGGTTTTATTTGACTCCTAACATGTCCATAAGCAAGCAAAACGTGCAGAATGAGAGCGCATGAATAACGTTGATGTAGTCTGATGCGTTTCTGCAAGACATCAGCACACAGCCCTTCAGTGACTGACATGACTTAACGGTAATTAAGTTTAATACGGATTTTATCGACTGGTCATTAGTTTGTAACAATTAAGATTTTTTTATGCTTCTGAAAGAAGTGCTCACAAAGTGCTTTATTTGCTAAAAATGCAGTAAAACTGTAATATTGTGAAATAATATTGCAATTTCAAATAACTGTTTAACACTATAACTGTGAATATATTGTAAAATGTGATTTATTGTTGTGATTAAAGCTGAATTTTCAGCATCACTACTCCAGTCTGCCTCATGTTTTTGTGGAATCTGTGATACGTTTTATTTTTTAGGATTCTTTGATAAATAGAAAACTCAAAAAGACAGCATTTATCTGAGATAGAAATTTTTTGTAACATTATAGATGTATTTGCTTTTTCACTTTCGCCAAGTTTATTGTGTCTTTGGTAAATAAAAATTTCTCCAAACTTTTAAATGGAAGTGTATCATGATTTCCACAAAGATATTAAGCAGCAAAAAACTACAATTACAATTTTAAAAACAATTATGTAATTGCTCCTATGTATACACTTGACAAGCTATCGAATGCCAGGAGTGCTTATTTTTTCTCATGATTGTGAGACGCAGTTGGTAAAGAGGAAACTGATCATTGTCAGATGAGTGTGTGGTGATGAGAGATGGTAATGTCAGACGCATTGTAGTATACAGGGGTCAAAAGGGTCTCCAGACAGACCCCTGTCCTCACCTACCTCTCTCACAATGTTTTCAGAAGGTTTCTTTTCAGACCTTGTATAGACGTTTAGTGGGAAACCCAACCCTGCAATAACCATACACAAAGCCATCAGGGGACATGTGGTCACCAGACCTGCGAACCCCACATCCCTCCCCTCACCTCCCCTGAAAAAAAGAGGAAATATACATGGCTTCCCCTTAACGTGGACCCATATGTTTATGTGTGTGTGTGGATGTTTGAAGAGGCCCAGGATGGCCATTGATGATCATTCAAACTGTCTAAAAAACAGCATAAATTTATTTCATAGCAACATAACTTTGGCTGTTGTGTCTATAAGAGAAAGTGGCCCAGATGGAGATTATTGAGCAGAAAGCCAGCTCTCTTGTGTTCTGTGTTGTGTATAATGATCTAAACTCTCTTGTACTGTGCTGCCCTCATGTGGTCAATAACAGTGCTGCTGCCCTCAAACAAAAATAAATAAAAATTAATCACCATGAAGGTGTCATAAAAGTGGGCGATATCTTTCAAGAATTTTGAAAGCCATACAATAGATTTGTGTGATGAGCAGACCCAGTTTTAAAGGGTTTAAAGCAGACGGTGTCATTATTTATTCACTCTCATTTTGTTCTAAAAGAACACAAAAGAATACATTGTGAAGAATGTTGGGGTCCTAATAACAATGGACTTTCATTATATGGCCGAACAAACATTTTTTTAAAACTTAAAGCATTTTTTTAAGTTACTTTTGAGATTCATAGCATCTGTCTGAACAGGGGACAGACACAACAGTTCAAGTAAAGCAGGCAAGTTTATTCACAACGTAAATGATCCACTTCAGAAAAGGACAACAAAAGGCAGTTCAACTGGGTACCAAAGGTAATACTCATAGGTAAGAAAGTCTCATTCATCAATGGGTGACGTGTCCAGCAGCTTGGGCAGACAGGCAAACAGGAGACCAGAAACAGGGCAGCGACCTCGAGCTCAGCCGGTGAGTGACTGTGGTGTGTGTGCTCTTGTAGGTGGCAGGTAAGTGGGTGCAGGTGCAAATGATTAGTAATCGGGTGAGTGGGACGGGGTGTAAGTGGCTGTGTCTGCTGATGGCGTGAGTGGCGGCATGACATCACCCCCCTCCTCCACGAGTGTCTCCTGATGCTCTAGACCGATGGCAAGGGTGACCACGCCAGCTGAAAGCAGGGAAATCGGGATGGGCATGGTGGTACTCAGTGGTAAGCATGGGATCCAGGACATTGTCAAGATCGACCCAGCATCTCTCCTCTAGGCCATATCCCTCCCAATCTATCAGGGTGGAGGAGAGGGCTCTGTGGGAGAAGGGAAGAGAGGGTCAGTGTGACGCTTTAGTAAGGAAACATGAAAGGTGGGAGCAATTCGGTACTGCTGGGGCAGTTTGAGCTCATATGTCACATCATTTATGCACCTGACGATGGGGAACGGGCCAGTGTACCAGGGACTCAGCTTCCTGCAGGGCAGTCGGAGACAGATATCTCTGGTGGATAGCCATACTAGGTCTCCTGGCTGATAAACTGGGGTAGTAGAGTGTTGTGTGTCTGCCCAAGCCTGATGTCTCCGAACTGCCCGCTGGAGATGGACGTGAGCGGAGTCCCATACCCTCTTGCTCTAAGTAATCTACTGCTGGGACTTCCGAGGGCTCTTCGGTCCAGGGGAACAAAGGAGGCTGGAAACCTAGAGGCTGGAAACCTCCATTGGAATGGGGTTAGACTGGTTGTTTCTTGACGAAAAGAATTTTGCGCATACTCAGCCCAGGGTAGATACTGGCTCCAACTGTCTTGTTGTTGGTGACAGTAGGCCAGGAGATATAGACCGATTTCTTAAATCTTTCGTTCAGTCTGACCATTCGTCTGCGGATGGTACCCTGAGGAAAGACTGACAGATACCCCCAACAAACAAAAGAATTCCTTCCACACCCGAGAGGTGAACTGTGGTCCTCTATCGGATACAATATCTTCTGGAATTCCGAAATGTCTGAATACCTGAGTGAATAGGGCTTCTGCAGTCTCTAGGGTGGTGGGCAGTCCTGGCAAGGGAATTAATTTACATGATTTGGAGAATCGGTCCACCACCACTGAAGGTGGTGTCGTAGCGTGGTAGGGACATACTTTTTACCTTCTGGACCTCCCGGCGAAGCTGGCTCTGACTGAGTGGCTTGCTGGATCTGATCGTCGAGGGACCACTGGATGGGTGCCAAGAAAGTGGTTTCTGGGAGAATGGGCTCTGGTTCTTGTGGTGTGGAATCAGGTTGGTGCAGACGGGACAACACATCTTCCTTGGCGTTCTTACTCCCTGGTCGGTAAGTGATCTTGAAATTGAATTGTAAAAAACAGAGCCCATCTAGCTTGGCGGGGATTCAACCTCTTTGTTTCACGGAGATACTGCGAGGTGAGAGGTGCGGTGGTTTGGCTATATTGGCTTTTAAAGCGATGGTAAAAATTTGCAAACTCCAAGAATCTTTGGAGCTCCTTCACAGTGGTGGGTGTTGGCCAGTTGCATACGACCTCTACCTTTTTGGGATTCATAGCTATGCAGGAGAGATGTATACAAGGAACTGGATGGTGGACTGATGAGACACACACTTCTCCGCTTTTAAATAAAGCTGATGTTCCCGGCATAACCCTGTATTTGTAGTGGTCGTTGGGGGTGACACTCATCTCCCTTGCGGATACGGATCAGATTGTAGGCACTCCTGAGGTCCAAATTGCTGAACACACGGGTGTGTTGGAGTTCCTCAAGGGTGGCTGGTATAAGAGGGAGCGGGTAAGCAAATTTTACCTTTTGGTCATTCAGGGCAGATTTACTGAAGACCTCGAGGAAGGACTGATATTAGCTAGGTATCTTGGTGACTGGGACGTTCTCTGGACTCTCTACGGTGGTGGAGCAGCACGGTAAGTGTTGGGCGGAAGATTTAGGTAGGACCTTTAGGCATTTCTCCTTACAGTGATCACTCCATTGCAGGATTTCTCCAGTCCTCCACTTAACCAGAGGTTGGTGTTGCTCCAGCCAGGGTCGACCCAGAAGGATATCCACCGTGACGTCACTGAGGACCAGGAGTGTGATGGGCTCGGAATGGAGACAGCCGATCTGGAGAGTGAGTTGTGGAGTACAGTATCACACCAGGCGCTTGTCAAGAGGCCTACCCTGGATGGTGGTAAAGCGATACCGTACTGGATTCTGATGTCGTGGGATTCGGAGACTGTCTAGACAGCGCGAAGATATAAAATTACCGGCTGCTCCAGAATCCACCAGGGTTTTGACAGGGGAGAGTTGAGAATTAAAGACCAGCAGTGCATCAATGAGTGGCATGAGAGTGAGAGGGTAATAAAGATGGTTAACACTCACGGCTGATCGTGAAGGTCGAACAGGGCAATGACGGAGGAAGTGAGAGGTTTCACCACAGTAGAGGCATCGTCCCTCCTGCAGACGCCGGGTCCTTTCCTGTCCAGACAGATGGTAAGAGTCTGTGATCATGGGTTCACTGGAGGAGAAATGGGGCACAGCAAGTGAGGGTTCGAGTTCGGGTGGACAGGCTGACAAGTGCTGTCAGATGCATGCTGCTTTGCGACCTCGAGCTCAGCCGGTGAGTGACTGTGGTGTGTGTGCTCTTGTAGGTGGCAGGTAAGTGGGTGCAGGTGCAGGTGATTAGTAATCAGGTGAGTGTGACCGGGTGTAAGTGGCTGTTTCTGCTGATGGTGTGGTGACGGCGTG
The DNA here is from genome assembly GCA_032359235.1 of Enteromius mattozi. Classification (NCBI taxonomy): domain Eukaryota; kingdom Metazoa; phylum Chordata; class Actinopteri; order Cypriniformes; family Cyprinidae; genus Enteromius; species Enteromius mattozi. The sequence continues at coordinate 18,394,587 of JAUMHE010000069.1, read as the reverse complement.
ACACTGTCCCACTAAAATTATGAACAAACGTTCTTCCAGTAACATGTAACGTTATCTGGTCTTTAATAGTGTTCTTAAAACACAAAATCATTATTTGTAGATCAGTTATGGATTTTTATTTATTCATTTTTAAAAACATTTTATTTGGATGTTAGTTAGTTAGTTAGTTAACATTTTTCAGTTGTAACTACTTTTAGAATGTTCAGTGAACATTTAAAGTAGTCTTTCCATAATGTTTGAAAAACGATAAAATGGAATGTTCCCTTTACATTCAAATAACCAAGAAAAAGGTTTGGAAACATATAAAAAAAAAAAACTGCAAGTTTTGAGCTTTAGAAATGTTCTAAGATTAACCTATATTTTTGTTATAGCTAGGCCTACTGTAGTTAACAGGGAACATTCTCAGAAAGTTCTGACAATGTTCTCTCAAAGTAATGAACGAACATTCCTAATCGCCAGTGTTAAATGAACACTCCCAAGTGTCTATATGTGTCCACACTATAGAGTGTTAAAAACTCTGAAGCAGTGTTAAAGTTAATGAGACGATAATGAGGTGATTAATTAAGTGATGACTGATCATTATTGAAGACACCTGATGCTAAAAAGCAGAATCACCAAAGAAGAAAATCACTATTTCTGTGTCACCATTT
>JAUMHE010000069.1:18376900-18388533 GCA_032359235.1 Enteromius mattozi | reverse complement strand
TAATGTTTATCAGTACATTACAGAAAATAATGAACTTTATCACAATATGCTAATTTTTTGAAAAGGACCTGTATTATATATATTATATATTATTATATATTAAATAATTTCAAATATCAGTATTCAGTGTTTTAGGATTAAAATATGAAAACATTTATGCATTTGCAGGTTCAAACATTTATGCATTCTTGTCCTGCATTAAACAGAGTCTAAATACATCTAAATGCCACTTCAGATGCAGCTTCTGTGTTTCTGCATTGCAAAGATCACGATTTTAATTATAACGATAATGATTTTTCAGAAAAAAGGCTTTAAAAAGGTAAAAATGTCCAGACAATTTTTGGAAAATATTAATTTCTATCACTGCTGTGAACTGATTAAACAGAATATGTGTAGAATATAAAAAAAAAAAAAAAAAATCCCATAAAATATATGTCACCTCATCTAGGCGGCAGGATGTGATCTCTGTAGTGTCTTCTCTCCCTGGGGGGATCAAGACACTTTCCTAACGTTACATCCAAGATAATCAGCCATTATTATTATTATTGGTGAGTATAGAGAAAAAGCTACGGCTGACAGGTTTCTGCCTACATGGAAGCTCTCCCGATAGCAGAGAGTGAAGCCTAAAATCTTGCACGTTGGAAGGTTGCGAAAAAGGAGGGTCATTTGGTTGTGACACGCTGCCCTGTCAACATCTGACCTCCAAGGATTTGTAACGCAGTAACGGCGTTTAGAATAGGGACCCCAAGTGCCATACACTCGACACAACGTCGAAGTGAACGGCTGATAGGGAACGTCTAGGTTACGTACGGTAACCCTCATTCCCTGATGGAGGGACACAACTCCGAACTGCCTCTGAGGGGTTAAGATGCTTCGACTTCTCAGAATGGAACAAGTGAGCAGATGCTAAGCTAGGCTATTTATACCCAGATATCGGGGTGTGGCTAGCTATGCAAATTCTGCACACCCCAATTTCATTGGCCTTTTCTCAAAGATCTCAGAGGTTTGGGCTTCCAAGAGCAACCTCTAGTGTTGTACACTCGACACAACGTCTCCATTCCCTCCATCAGGGAACGAGGGTTACCATATGTAACCTGGATGTTTTCCTGCTGTGCACTGAAACACCTACGACTGCACTTATTCTGTCATGCTCCTGTCCACCATATGCCACACAAGTAAAGTGACCTACTTTACTGTAACACACCTGAAAGCTCAAAGGTTTTTTATAGACCCTTAGATGAGGCCATAGTAATGGAAAATTTTAGATGACTTTTCCAATGTATTTAATTATAAAACACTTTATAATCTAAAATTACATTTATTACAACTATTTTTTCTCTAAACCTTCTTGTATATAAACACAAGCACCTGCAATTCTGGCAAAATTAAAGATACGTTGTGTGTGAATTTGTGCGTTATTGTCGTGAATGCCCTCAAGCTCCACTAGAGGGCATCCGCATCCACCACACCTCCCTTGGACGCATTCTCTCATTGACTCAATTTCCCACTATGCATTGCACACCTTCACCTGTTCACATTCAGTAATCATCACTGTCAGCTGTTGTTCATCACCACACTCATTCACTCTCACTATTTAACCGGCACATTCACCCATAGACGATCGCTAAGCATTGTCTTGCCCTGGTGATTTTCAAAGCGTTCCTTCCCGTGTTTGTTTTCTTTGTTTTTTGACCTCTGCCTTGTTACCTTTCTGTGATTGTTTGCTGCCAGCACCGACCCCTACTTTGTATCTCGACTCTGTCTCTGCCTAGCCCGTATTGTATCTGTTTGCCCATTCTGACCCAACCTGTACGACTCTCCTGTGATTAAAGAAGCTTTGCACATGGATCCGCACGTCCACGTCCCCTTCATTACAGTTATAATGTGAGCATCATTAATTACCCCTTGTGTTTAATAAACAAATAAAGATTGATTATTGAAATGAAAAAATTATTTAATACAAAATGAGAATGATTAGTGTCTGTTTAGCTAAAAACACTTCTTGTACAGGTACAGTATTGCATGATTTGTAAATTTTATTTAATATTTTGCATTTTGCAAAAACGTTTCCCGTTTCCCGTAATATTACATTTTGAAGGACTCAGGAGCACTAGTGCTCCTACTTAAAACAAACAAACAAACGAAAACCTAACTTTTTATTAAATGCATGTCATCTTTTGTGCCAAAAAAATATAATGACACAATGAATTCAATTAAGATTAAGATAATTTAATTAAGATAATAAGATACAATCAGGAAGAATAAGTCAAATGGGTCAGGGAAGACAACAAACAATCAGGAAACTAGGAACAGTCCAGGGTCAAAACTCAAGGCAACTAGGAAACACAGAACGAAGAACACTGAAATGGCTAAGCAATACTCAGCCCCAACATACAGGGATGATACAATAAAATGTCTAGACTGCATTTAGATTAAACTGAGATCCAATCACAATGCGTCCCTCACTAATGGAAGCAGGACACGCAGATCAAATATCATTTCAATGACAAACACAATTGCACTTGTAACATTCAGATGCAGGCCGCAAGTTAACGCCAAGTGCAAACATGGCCTGTTTGTCTAAAACAAGCAACACACAGACAACTGGAGAGATATAAACCGTCCAAATGTCAGACTATAAATCAGCATTCTTAGAAAGATGCTCAACTAATTGTATTTGAGGACAATAACTGCTGTATAAACCATACTAATGTTTATCACTCTTTGGGATGTATGATACTGGCTTATGACCAGCATTTCCACAGTCCCCAGCTGACCAATAGCATGTAAAAACACCACAGGAATAGATTAGTGTGATATACTACACCACAGTCAGATGGTACACCCATAGAGGCACTGGAGCCCAAAGAGATTAGGATAATAAGTCCAAAGCCAAGAAAGGCCTTTCAAGAGAGAACGTATAAGATTGCAGCCTGATATCAGGTTGGCTCTGGTTCGCCCTGGATGACATTGTGAAAGGTGTCAGTCTGTAGACCAAGTTACACGCTCATTTATATTTACTGTAACCTTAATTCTGTAACCTAATTTTTTGGAAGCAAATTTTTTGCACCCAAAAATATAGCTATATACATCTATATACAATTTTAGTCACCCAAAAGATACAACAGAAGATGCAACAGAACATCAAAAACAAACAAAAAGCTTGTAAAGCAAAAATTATGTTCGTAAGAAACAAATCCATCAATTAGGTGTTTTTAGCTTCAAACTGTTGCATCTGGTCTTTTCTCCATAATGTTGCTTTCTTCGAGGTCTGCTCTGAATCAGGAGAGAAATCTGCACAGGTCAAGCACTGTTTATAAACCAACACAGCTCTAAACACATGCACATTTTGAAAGTTCGATGTGTCCCTAGGTCATCATATTTTGTTGACCATGGAACAACATTTTAACACAAAAATATGGCCTTGACCAAATCTCTTCACCTAAACCTAACCTAAAGCATGAGTAATGCCTAAAATCAGTGGAAATTATAGATTACTGACACTGATGTACAAGCACCAAACACTGATTGTTATCCTAAACTTCAAAAAAACTCTAAACCGTTTCTTCAAATCTGATTGGTTAATCACAATGTCGTTCCAGGGTCAACAAAGATGTTGACCCAGGGACATGTTGCACTTGGTAAAATCAGGTTAGCACTAAAGCTAAAGACCTATGTTTTTTTTCACTGGAGAAAATGTTATTATGGATCATGGGCTATTTTGGCCATGCAGCTTTTGTCTTCTCCAGATGGTAACTGATGGACTGGAGTGGTGTGGATTATTGTAATGTTTTTATTCATTCTGAAGGCACTCATTCACTGCAGAGCATCCGTTGCTGAGACACTGATGCAATGCTACATTTCTACAAATCTGATGCAGAAACAAACTAACTGGGATGGCCTGAGGGGGAGTAAATGTTCAGTTAATTTTATTTTTTCATCAACTATTCCTTTAAAGAGAAGGTCTTATCTATAAACTAAAATCTATATACTAAAACCTTATACAAACAAAATGTTGTTGTGGAACATTTGGTCAATATATAATTATTCAGTGTTATTGGCTAATCATACAGAAATGTCTGTCAAGACAATACAAATGCGTGCTTATTGTGGATGACGCATGTGACACTGATTGGTACCATTTAATAATTTAAGACATTTCACTGGATACAGGCAACTTTAGACCTTAAACGTATACCTTACAAACAGTATATTTTATGCATGAGCTGATTACTTTAGTTTGACTTTTCAAAAGGAATGTATTATATGCTGTCTTCTAAAACATTGTTGATGGAAGAGACACAATGCAGGTGTTTTGCTTCATGCACATTTGATCATTTATAACATGTAAGCAGAACTTATTATTAGAAGTCAGTGAAATGTAGGCATGGACATTTAAATAGCCATATATACACACTGATGCACTGATGTCGTTATTGTCGTAATTCTTCTTTTTTTAATAACTGAATAAATTAAGTTCAATATTTTATACTACTTTTTTTCCGGAACTTCATGAATAAGAAGTTGAGCCAGTGTCACATTTCAGTAAATTTGCATTGTAGATGACCACATGACACTACTGAGTTACCAAAGCTACATGTCGTCAGCTAGTCTGCAAGTTGCAGTTGGAACAAGACATTGTCAATTATTAAAGCCAGAGTCAGTTTGGTTTGTCTCCTGGTGATTACACACGCTTCTGTTCAATCATCTCACAGTTGTTTTGTCTTTCAGTATTAAGATAGCATGATATGATGCAAAATTGTACTTGAATGAATGAGTGATCAGATGTAGCATTTTCACTACCTGGTCTCATGGCACTAAAGGAATAGTTCATCCAACAATGAAAATTAACCCATATTTTACTCACCCTGAAGCCATCCTAGGTCTGTATGACTTTCTGCTTTCAGACGAACACAGAGTTTTTAAAAACTTTATCCTGGGTCTTCCAAGCTTGGTAATGCTGATGGATAGTGGCCATTATTTTGAAGCACCATAAATATATGCGGATATATCCACAAGTACTGAGATGTAAATTGAACCTATACGCTAAATAACTGACTGACTGACTGACTGATGGCGGTTGACATACAACTTCAAAAGGTGCATTACCGCCACCTGCTGGCTAGAGTGCCGAGTTCCGGCTTCTTGGCTGACTTATGACTCGACATACGGCATAAGTTTCATCATACATCGAGTCACAGGTCAAGAAGCCAGAACTCAGCGCTCTAGCCAGCAGGTGGCGGTAATGCACCTTTTGAAGCTGTATGCGCTCAGTCAGTCAGTTAGTCAGTTATTTACGTTATAATCTTAAAACTAGAAATATTTTTGTTAAAGAAAACATCGTTCTGCTTCAGAGGACATTAGTTTTACTAGGTTCGTTTTACATCGCAGGAATATATCCAATTTACAGCGCTTCAAAAAATTGGGCACGATCCACCAGTATTACCAAACTTGGAAGAGCCAGGATAAATTTTTTAAAAACTCAGACTGTGTTTATCTGAAAAAAGCTTTAAAATATGGGGTAATTTAGTTTTTTGGGTGAACTATTCCTTTAACGTACCTTGGTGCACTTTTTGGCGAGCCACAAAATACGTAAACTCTGACACCTTTCATTCCTTTTCACACAAATTTAGAGTTTCAGTTAATAAGGCATATTTTCATACAATTACTTGAAAAATATCATGTTATGACTTCAAAACAACGTTAATATCCTGGGATATTGGAAAACTGATGCTTTTGAATGTTATCATCACACATATCCAGCTTCATATCCATGTGTTTCACAGACGGTATGTTTGTTCAACAAATGTGTTTTTATATCAGTTTTGCATTTGTGAAAACTATCAGGTAGGTTTAGGGCTGGATTTGGTGTAGGACATTATTTCCAACATGATAGAGCATTGACTTTAAGCAATGGTTCACAGATATTTCAAATCTGAACTGCCGCAATATGCAACTAAAGCAATGTAATAAAAACACAGCAATACATACCTATATCAACGTAATAACAATGTGCCAGGGTTCACGTATTGAACTTGTGCTTTAGCACCACTCAGTGGACATTTCTCTTTGAAACTGTGGCAAAACATGCAGTAAGGTACGTAAAAACGGTGTTGCACAAAAAGTGCACAGAGGTACATATTTTTATGAGACAAGGTTGGATTTTCACCTGCTGGAATACAAAAATCAGGTTTATTTTCTCATTATGGCCAATGATATTACATTCACAACTGTAAAAGCAGTACCTCAATTAAGCATATGAGTATGGAAGAAAAATTAAAGCATTGAAGCATTGCATTTAACCAATTTACAGTGACTGCTTTACAGCTGTATTTAAGACCAACATTGAACATTGTTACAGTGTAATTATACTTTTATGTACAGATGTACTAACATACTAACTATTTATCATGTTTTATTGTGTTAGTGCACTTTAGACATTTTACTAACTATAAGTAACTTTGTAACTACATCTCAACTAATTCTCATTAGTTTGGAGCTACATGTCTACTAACTCTCAGAGTAAACTGTTAGGGTAGGTTTAGGGTTAGTAGAATAAGTTGACATATACTTGTAAAGTTTCTGATAGTCAGTATGTAGTGTGCTGTGGACTCATCAAATTAAAGTGTTAGAAGATATTAAGCAGACAGTCTACTAATAATGACTGCTAGTTGACACGTAGTTGCAAAAATACTTATTGTTAGCAGAATTGTTAAAGTGGACTATCAAAATAAAGTGTTACCCTATGTGTGTGTGTGTGTGTGTGTGTGTGTGTGCCCCTGCGTGTGGTTTTGTGACAAATAATGACATGGGTATGACATAGGTATTACAAGGAGAAGGTGACTTTTCAGGGCATGTCCCCTTTTCAAAACGATTATATATTACATAGAATGGAGTGTACTGAAAATCTGAAATAGCAAGTTTCAGTAACAACTTAGAATAGGTAACACTTAACTATTAACTAAGACTTTTCCCTCCATAAATTCTTAATTTTCTGCCTCATAATATTTAGTAAGGAAGTAGTTAAGTTTAGGTGTTGGGTAGGATTAAGGATGTAGAGTAAGGTCATTTAGAACAAGACATTAATATGTGCTTAATTAGCACTAATAAATGGCTAATATTCTAGTAATATGCATGCTAATAACCATAAAATAAAGTGTTACCTAAGTTTGAAAATTGAGCTGCGCATCACAGAAATAAATTGCATTTTTAACAGATATTCACATAGAAAACAGCTATTTTAAACTGTAAAAATATCTCACACTAGTACTGTTTTAATCAGTGTCAGTATAATTAAGTAACTGCTTGAAGTGGTTGAGGTCATTAATGTATATAAATGCCTACGTGAACTAAAACATGTATGATTTGATATGTCAACACACTGCACTGCCGTTTCCTCCAGATCTTAATAGAGTGTAGTAGAGTTAGATGAGATGTAGCTCATCACTGGAGAGAGTTAGAGATTAGTAAAGCATTATGCTCACATTCCCTTCAAACTCTGGACACAACATGTTGCTCCTGCTGCTTACTTGTTGGTTTTTACCTGGTTAGCCTATCTAGAGCCTGTCAAAATCCCACATGATCTCTCTCATCAGGAACTAGTTCTAGTTACCACTGTCTCGGGTTCAGCACTCATACACTATTCATGGCCATATCACATCTCTCCTGCCCATCTTCAGGCTTAGACCAAACCAGACTCTTTTTGAGTTACTTTTGTGGCCTCTCTGTTTCTGTCATCCAAATGTCAATAATGAGTTTGTAGACTGTTTATTTTAAAGACATCTTGATATCGGAATTGTTGTGTTCTTCCTGCAAACTCCTAGATGTGATTCAGGGAACAGAGAAGCAGCTGCCCTGTACGGTAAGTGTGCAGTATTTCATTAGACTTTGCTTTGTGTGTCATGGAAAACCAAACACTGTAATCCTATGTAACTTAATGACAATGGCTTTCAGATTTGGCTTAGCTCTTGTGGTGTTTGGTGTATTAATGAAAATATTAGACGTAATGTGAAATGCAACAGAAAAAAAGTTAGTTCAGTGTTTTTGCAGTATTAAGGATGTTTCTTTTCTCTAAAAATATCTTCCAATGAGAATAATTTAATATCATAAAACCCTAATATACAATATAATTACTGTTTAAGGAAGAAAAACCTCCAGAAACTATTTAAAATCAGTAAAAACTTTTGGTTTGAGTGCATAGAATCCATTTGTGTTTTAATTTCATAAAATGGTTTTAATAGTTTTAATAATAATTTAAATAGCTTTAAGCATATGTAGGTGAATGTGTAGTTAATAATAATAATATATTTCTTTATCTTTCTTTCTCATTTCCAACATTCAGCATGTTAGTTAGATGTACTTGTCTGTTTAGATGATTATTCTGCTTATGCAAATTAATTCAGTTTTAATGCAATTCTTCAGGTATTTGCTAATTATTGATGGGTTAGGGTGATAAACTTTATTTAATTTGTGAAGGAAAATTACTTTTGGATTTCTGGCTGATTGAATTGGAATAAAATAACACAACATTATTAACACATTTACTGTTATATTTAAATTTATTTATTTATTTATTTAACTTTTTTATTTTTTTATTTTCATGTTCAAAAGATTCATATACCCAGAGGATAAATCAAATTCATAACAATGAAGCGTAGCAAGCATCGAGCCTCCAAGGATGATGGCAAAGGTCAAGGTGAAAGATTATTAATTGTGTAAAACATTGTGAATTATTGTGAATAACTAATGCATATTAGTTATTATATATGAATAATTAATACATGTAAAACATTATGTAACATTAATTAACATACAATATTCTATAATATGATATAACCATCAAAAATAATATTTGTTAAGAAAAAAAAGCTGTAGTGCTCATATACTTCATATATTTCATATATTTCCTGACTTGTGAAGATGAGCCGGCCATTCTGGAGACGGAGGATATGAGGATGCCAGATCCTGACACCATCTCACTCGCCTCAGTCACTGCCGTCACAACTAATGTCTCCAATAAAAGGTGCCCAAAAATTATAAAATCACATGAACCCAAACCAAATGTGATATTCTGCATTACATTTATGCTGTGTTAAATAATAAATGTTCTAACAAAACTATATTACTGTATTCTAATAGAGTAAGTTGAACTATTTATACTTTTTTTTCATACAAAAATGTCCTAAATGTTTTAGATCAAAGCCTGACATCAAGATTGAGCCTAGTGCTGGAAGACCAGTGGATTTCCAAGTAAGGATTGTCATTTATAGCGGAAAGAGAAACATAACATGCACACATTTCAAGCTACACATTTCACACAAAGTGTGTTAAACAGTTGAAAATGAAGGCAGTCAGTATTGTGTTTGTTTGTGGTTGGTAGAACATGTTGATCATTAAAGTGAAGAACTGCACCTGTGTGAACTTCATGCATTGTACAATTCAAATTCATCACTGATTCAGAAACACTGAGGAAAATGAGCATTTGAGACAGATATATTAATGCAGATATATTAATCCTATAGTTTTGTATCATATTAGTATAATTTTGAGCCTGTGAATATTTGAATAGCATCTACATACAGTACCACATACCCATACCACTTTTGTAAATGTATGTCATGCTCCTCTTTCCAGGTCAGTGTCACTGTTATAGAGGCCAGACAGCTGGTGGGTCTGAACATGGATCCAGTGGTGTGTGTAGAAATCGGTGATGATAAAAAATATACCTCAATGAAGGAGTCCACCAACTGCCCTTACTACAATGAGGTTTGTTCCTTTTCATGATCAAAACATAGCAAAATAATCACATAATCATCTTAAAGGAGTAGTTCACCCAAAGCTGAACATTTCCTGAAAATGTTCTCACTCTCCAAAATCCAGTTCAGTCATGACATCTCTCAGAGGAATTGGCATGGTAAAGCTATCTGACCCTCCATAGACAGCAACACAACGGAAATGATCCCAGATCCAGAAACATAGAAACGAATGTGAACACTGGGATAATCGCCAGTGTTTATGGTGAACCCATGTTGAAATGCATACACAAAAATGCTTATTTCATTTCATGTCCATTGTTATCAGCGTGTCCTCGGAGCAATTACATACTGTATGCTCTAAACTGCATTTTGCTCCAGCTGGTTAGACACAGATGCAAAATGCTGCTAAAATGCTTATTATATTGCTCCTGCATACAATGCAAATTGCTAACATGGCACTTAGTTTGAACTTGATTATGGTTGCTCAAGACTTATCTAGATGTTGATTTCAGCTGTTCTGAAGCAAGATGCAACTGCTACAGCAAACACTAGTCATATATTTAAATGTTGAGCAGCGAGCTCATTGGCTAACAATACAGGAGAGAACTATCAGCTGTGATGATGTCATTAAATCAGATTGACTTAGACCTATCAGACTCTAGCGCCATCTAGAGTTTCTTGCCAGAACTCTGTATATGAGTTTGTTTCTTCCTCAGGTTTGGAGAAATGTAGCATGACGCCACTTGCTTAGAATGAGTCCAAACAGCTGATAAAAACATCACAATAATCCACACCGCTCCAGTCCATCAGTTAACATCTGGAGAAGACAAAAGATGCACGTTTTCAAACCATTGTTTCTGGCCAAATTACCAATCAATAGCTCATAATAATGTTTCCTCCAGTAACAGTTGTCTTGTCTGAATCAGGAGAGAAATCTGCACAGATCAAGCACTGTTTACTCCCTGGAGGAAGCATTATTATGTTTTTTTGGGTGTTTTTTTTAACCAGAATAGACTGTTTTAAGTTAAAACATCTTAATGATAGAATTGTTTCTTTCAAACACATAGCTTTAATTGTCTTCTCCAGATGTTGACTGATGGACTGGAGTGCTGTGGATTATTGTGTTGTTTTTATCATCTGTTTGGACTCTCGTTCTGATGGCACCCATTCACTGCAGAGCATCCGTTAATGAGACACATTTCTCCAGATCTGATTAAGAAACAAGCTCATCCTAATCTTGTATGGTCTGAGGTTGAAGACACTTTCAGAAAATGTTCACTTTTGAGTGAGCTACTCCTTTAACACTACTAATATAATGTTTTTGATAAAAAATCTTCCCTTTTTTCAGTACTTCGTTTTTGACTTCCACGTTCCTCCTGATGTCCTGTTTGACAAGATACTGAAAGTGTCTGTAAGTAGCAGCAAATATAAATGTTCATTTCCTGCACTTTTTCATAAGAGATGGTGTTTGTCATTAATATTTGTTTCAAAGAGTTTTAAATGAATGTGTCTCTACAGGTTATCCACTCTAAGAATCTTCTGCGGAGCGGCACACTGGTCGGGAGCTTCAAGCTCGACGTGGGCACAGTTTATACACAACCTGGTAACTGGTATTATCACGCTTCTCTATTCACCTTATTTAAAACACAGGAGTAAGCCATTTTCTGTCACTTCTGCTTCATTAGCCACTATAGATAAATAAATACAAATAGCACTACAGACCAGCCTGTTTATGATTATGATAATACATCTAAATAATATGATAACAAACACCTGTTTGCAATATAAAGCAGCATAAAAGAAAATGGTCCCACTTTATATTAAGTGTCCCTAATACCTGTGTACTTCCATAGTAACTAGATGTGTATGTAGTATGTA
>JAUMHE010000069.1:18334602-18349107 GCA_032359235.1 Enteromius mattozi | reverse complement strand
CCCCTTACAGTCCCTCCTGCAGGTGGTGGGCCCACGGGAGGATGGCCCCACGTCGCTCCTTCGGGCTAAGCCCGGCCAGGCCCCGTGGGGTAAGACCCGGCCACCAGGCGCTCGCATACAAGCCCCAACCCCAGGCCTGGCTCCAGGGTGGGGCCCCGGCTCCGCCGTACCGGGCGATGTCACAGTTGTAATTGTGTTTCCTTTCATAAGGGGGTTTTGTGACTCCCAGAATCAGTTTAACTACATGGAATTAGAATTAGGTTTGGTTTAATATGTAAATATGCATAATTACATCATTTACTCAGATTTCTATAGTAAAATATATTTGACGTGTATCTACATCAAAATGAAGTGTTACCAATATTTCTTGTTCTTCCAAACCAAGATATGATTCACTGACAATTCTCCCCACCAAGCGTTCACATTTCAAATCTTACACTTCTGCATTTTCAAACTCAGTCACATGATACACAAGATGCTAAAACATGTCCTCCTGCATGTCACATGGACTACAGTAATCATACATGGTGTTTTTGTGAGGCTTGATAATACAAAAGCACCTTTGGCTTTCCATAGTCCTTTAAAGATCTATCAGAATATCTTCCTTTATGTTGAGTGAAAGAAAATAATACAAATTAAATTACTGACTCTTTAAACAATAACATGCTCGTCCTAAACTATCAGTGTGTAATTGTAGCATTTTCTGTTCAGCTTTGATAGTTTGAACTTTAACCTCTTTTATAGGGAAAAGTAGAAGCAGAGCTTCACCTGCTGACAGGTGAGGAGGCCGAGAAGAGTCCTGCTGGTGAAGGACGCAATGAACCAGAGCCCTTGGAGAAACCAAAGTAAGAGCACCCTTTGTCTTTACATTCACCTTCAGTGCTTCAGTCATTAGCCAAAAACCGTTTTTCACTTTCACTAAAGTATACAAATTCCAGGTATTCGCTTGATGAACTAAACATTTTAAATCACTTTTTAAAAAATCTAATTAACATTTACTTAGAAAACATTTTATCACCCAAGAGTGCTTCATAGAAAATAGATGGTAGCGTCTTGTTTTCCTTCTTCCAGCTTTGATTTAAGAGTACAAATATCCTGGTTTAAATAAAATCTCTCCTGACGTGATGCAACACATCCCAGAAAAGGAATGATACTCCACCTTACATTAATGTGACCTTTCTAATAAACTAAATTAAACTAAATGTCCAGATCCCATATTCCTTCATCACAAAATCTCTGAAACATGCCGTATTAAAGACAACTGCTTAATAATCATCATTTCACCATTGCCTCACCCACTATACAGAAACCTTGAGAAGGTGCTGCCAATTGTTTTCATTTAAAGATGATCATTAGTAACTGGTAAGGAGGCCGGTCCATACCCGAGAGTCTGGGAAACATCAAGGGAAATTGGTGTGATCAGAAGAATCTGTCAGATTTTGAGATTTGAATCATTTGTACTTTGTGAGTTAACTGAAGGGTTTTCAGGTCGTAAGGATAATTATTAAAAATGTTAATTTCTTAATTTTTATATCCACTGACAAGGTCAATATATTAAAACAAAAACAAAAAAACCCTGTAAGAAATTCAACTTTTGAATCTGAATAATTCAAAGATTTAATCACTTTAAACTGAGTTAAGTATTGAGTGGTTTCACAGACATAAACCTTTATATTTGGTTAGAACTAGTATGTCTCTCGTTACACACATCTGAATAAACTAAATAAATCCCCAATTCGTAATGATTTTGACAGAGTTCGCTCACTGCTGTGCCACAGATTTTACCACAAGTTTTTCTCTGTCCCACCAGCCGTCCTGACACAACCTTCCTGTGGTTCATCAGTCCGCTCAAAGCAATCCGCTATCTAATCTGCAACAACTACAAGTGGCTAATCATCAAAATTGTGGTGGTTCTGTTGATATTAGCGATGCTGGGCTTGTTTCTGTACAGTATGCCAGGCTATATGGTGAAAAAGCTTCTAGGGGCTTGAAAAGCTTTCTCAAAGGCTGCGATGTTCAGCATCAATGCTTTATTATTTCACTTGACTGAAGCGGTTGTTTGTGGAATGATCTATTTGTTTGTTGGAGAAGTCATTTGCATACTTACTGTTCTTAATCTGTGTTAAAAATCATTACTGCTTGAACTGAATGATCATAAACATACTAATAAATAGCAAAGCCCAGCTGAGAACACGAAGTCGCTGATGATCATCAAACGCTGACAGGAGCAGTTCTTTTGGAAAATGTTAGTTTCATCCGTTTACATTTTGAGCATTGAAAACCTTTTATCCAATCGTAGTCAGTAGTTCTTTGTTTCAGATAATATAAAAAATCTAAAAACATGTAGTGGTTTCATTTGTCTGCTTATCCAGTCCTGATGTAAAATGTTTTTTTTTTATATCAATTGATACGCTTCTTGGGTTTTCAGATTGGCTTACGTTTTTCTTCACTGAAGGATGTGTTATTGTGTGCTTTGGATGCTACTAATAAATCAATAAAGAAAACTGCATGCATTTTATTTCTTAACAGTTCATGAAAATCCTACACTTTCTGCACCAATACTCTAAAAACCAGCCTAAATGCGGATTCCTGTCCTTTAATATTTCACAATAAACAGGCCCACTTAATATCCATTGTAGGAGAAATTAAACTCTTCTAACTCGTGTTAAATCTCTAACGGAGAACAAAGCAGTGTTGACTAACTTCACAAGTGACGAGTAGCATTGATGTGCACTATTACTTGCCAAAATTGCATGTCATCAATGAGACACATTTTTAATGTGTGTATGTTCCCGGTTTTTAAAAGCTTGTTCAATGGTTTTGTCCCACCAGCCGCCCCGACATTACATTCCTGTGGTTCCTTAGCCCGCTAAAGGCAATCCGCCATCTCATCTGCAACCAGTACAAGTGGCTGGTCATCAAAATTGTGTTGGCGCTGCTGCTTCTTGCCATTGTGGCCCTGTTCCTCTACAGTATGCCTGGCTATATGGCCAAGAAACTCCTGGGGGTCTGAGAGAACACTAGATTCAATCAGAGCTTAATCTCTTCTGCAGTTAGTTTGAAATGCATGCGTTGAACATTATTTGTATGTCTGCACTTGGCAAAATAAAGACATCAGTTGACAGTAAACCTAATCTCCAGTCTTGTTTTCTTTCCTTGCCACATATTGTGTGTTTATTGTTTTAAGTTGTAGTGGTTTTAGAGTTTTATGTGACCATAACTCCTTTAGCTTTCTTTCAGCAAGGGCTCTCAGGTTTTTCAAAAAGGATTGAATAATAACGTTTTGTAACAAAGCAAACTAGTTTGTGACAACAAATGAATCAAAGTAGGTTAAAGTAAAATCACAAATTCCTGTGTTTTCTGTGTGCAAGTGCATTGATATCACGGTTAACTCACCCACTACCATGAGGGATTTCTGCCACTTAGGCAAACAATAGGAAATTTTTATTCTTGAATGTTTATCAGTTATATTACATTAGGTTTGGTTTGCATAGATTAATACAGCCCAGTAGAGTTTTGATTATTAGAATACCACAAGGTGGTTTTAGAGTGAATGATGTGACTATAAAATAATTGATTAAAAAAAATAAATCCCTTATCGCTTACCTTCTTTTTTTGTCCGGTATCCATATGACTAAACAACAGGAGATCAGGCATAATGATGCATTAGTCAATTACTCCTTCATTCAGTTAATTAAATAGTGAATGAGAATGACTTTGCCCTGATTTTGTGTGCAACATGTATTTACAAAAAAAACCTAATTTGAATAAATGTAATTCTGCAGTAGTCATAAAACTGACATTCAAAAGCTGAAGAGATCACCTTGTTTTATTTTAGTTAAAATGTGTAATTTAATATTAATTGTTTTTCCGCTTTTACAAAGACTGCGTATCTGTGAAATAATTTATTAATCGTAAAATGAATCAAATATTGAAATAACTGTGTTGCAGCTACACTGTGGCAAGATTGTCACTCATTTCTTTACAGTATCATGTAGGTACTTTAGCATATAACGAATTTGCTAAGAAAAAAAAAAAAAAAAAAAATCTGTTTATTCGTACAACTTATTTTTCATGCCTTGGTTTGCACTTCCCCTAAAGACAGGCGTAAAATGTTCGGTTATTAGAGGTTTGTAGTTGTAGCGCTCCCTATGGGCTAAAAATATTAGGACTAAAAAACATTTGCCACTCATCCAAATGTACCTTTGTCTGTCGTCGTCTTAAAACTGGCCCACGTGTTTGACAGATTCAGGTCAATTAGACCAAGTAGGTGTCATAATTGCATTGATGATCTTGATAACCCTTAGGAGCTAAAAAGCAAACGCCTCCTAGCGTCTAACAGATGTGGGAGTAGAAACTGTTATAAACCCAACAAGATTTCAAAAAACTTACCTTTGCTAACATGGAGATAAAGGATAATGAAAACAGTACAAATAGCTAAACAAGCTTGTTACACTTCGGTAAACAAAAAGAAAGCAGCAGCACATGAAACGCTTCATTCGCATCTTTCCAGACGACAAGATTACGACAGTGAACGGGTTTTAAGATAGAATTCAAAACCTTTATTACAAAAATAAGTTACACTCACCTCATTTTACAGTATAAAACAATTTATTTGCTGGAATGCAAAAACGTTGTTGGCCACCAACAATAGTTTAAAACTGCTCACACATCTTTTCAAAAGGTTGCAATGTTACAGCTTTATCGAGAGGGAGTTAACTGTGTACAAAACCGGTTGAATGGTTCGGTCACCTGCTTGCTATATATGGAATATAAACTGAAGCTGCAGTATCCTTTTTCCCACAAAAACCAGTTCATCTCTTGCCTGCGAACGAGCACAAATATCGATCGCTCGCTCACCTAAAGTCATGATTGATTATAAAACCTACATAATTCATAGCTCCAGCACTGGCAGAAAAAAGGACACTGCAGGGCTTAGCAAATGCAGCGGATGCATTTGTGATGTTTAAGCCAATACAAAAGTAACATTTTATTCCAAACTATCATACAATCATACACCCAGTAACTACATAATCTGAAGAAGCGAGGCAGCTAATTCAGTTGAAAGGAGGATAAAAGCAGGGCTTGTTCCAGCTCATCATATGAGATTCGTTTGCATGCCCAGTTTTACTGTTTGCAATGTCAGAGCAGCAGCGGATTGACTATATTACATTAAGAACATCTGCTGCCCTTGTGCATATTTCATAAGAAACAAGCCCTGCTCCTATGCTTCGACGTGTCCCTATTTACAGTACAGGCAGGGTAGTTGAATCCTCTCTACTGAGGTAGTTAACCGACCCTTAAAAAGACAAGTTCTGAAAAGAACCACGTTCCTGGAATGCCTGACTTGTCCACGCAAGGCGGTTACACCAAAAACCCGCAGATGTTCTCTAGCCGAATCCAAGCGCTTTAGGTTAACATGGACATTCCCACAAAAAAAAGTGTAGTTAGCACAAAAATATACATCAGCATCAAGCTCCTCGGAGCCACTTCAAACGCAGGAATAAAAAATAAAAAGGGAGAAAAAAAAGTGCAAAACACATCTGACGTATGGGGATCCTTGAGAGTCTGAACTTCAGTTCCAGAATGTGGCGAGTTTAGACTATATAACCGGGGGGTAGTAGTGAGTTGGCTTATTTAGACAGGCTCCGAATGGGGGAAATGTCCGGGGTTTGGACTTGAGAACTCTTAGGGTTTGTCGAGGGTGGCAGTATAGGAGATATGCTTCGATACAGGCTGGAATATCATTGGGTCTTTGAGTTTGCTTTAACCTTATGAACACTGGTAGCATCCGGTGTAACCCCATACAACAAGTCAGTCTTCATACTACCTGGTCAGGACCAGCCTCGACCCCCTTTCCCTGGTAAAACAAAAAACATGCATGCTTTATTCACACAAACACAAGCGGCGGTACAGAATCAGGTTCATGCAAGACCTTCACAGCAAAAGCGCAGGAGATGGTGGAAACCCAGTTATCAGAGTTAACATGAGAATGTTTTATAAAATAAACATGGAGCATGAGCGTGTCCGGTCGCAGGACTGATTTTGCTGAAATGCAGCTGTTGCTTTCAACGATTAAATGCTTACATTTAAAACAAACAGGTTTTGAGATGCATTACGGCAAATGCTGGGAGAGAATATTCACAAAAAAGTGGCTACTATTTTGCCCATGGAGTTAAAAAACAAAAAAAAAAAAGCATAAAAGTTCATAACTTTACTTCAGTGAATCATTTGAATCATTTTAAATCAGTAGACTGAAATGCACCTCAGAAGTGAGAATCTTCATACAATAAAATATTTGTACTGAAAAGATTACTGGAGTAGGTTTTACAAGAATATATTATTTTAGTCTTTCTACGTAATTTACACATTTAATTCAACGTGTAAATCCATTTTTTCCATATATTATTTTTTTTATTTTATTTGGAGATTGTAATCTGCTAAAATGTTTGTTTTGATTAGGGAAAGGCATATCTAAGCCATTTCAAAGCAATTTCTAGTCCTGCACCATTTTTTTTTTTTTTTTTTTTTTACTGAAATTAAAAAAAGGTTTTCATTTTGAAAAATCTGAACACCAAAAACAAAAGTTAGACAATCAACCACTAATCATTATTTAACAACCAACACCCAAAAACTTGTACTCCCCTTTTTACAAAAAGAATAGTTTTTACTCTATACTGTTGTTGAAACATTTAAACAGTGGGTTGGAAATGGTGCTAAAAAAACTAAACGATGTCGGTTCATCAAAATGAAGGTTGATAAATTACAAATCTTCATTTTCAACGCTGTGTAAAAACAGACACGTTTACCTGTTGTAGTTTATCCATGTTTTGTGAATGAAAGAGACACTGATACGGTCAAAACGGAGAAGCGCTTATTAAACGTCACCATTTCGGTCAATGATTTCAGTTCTCTAAAACAGTTTGTAAAAACTAATTATGGTGCATCACCAGCAAATACTCAAATATAAAACCTGAAAAATACAGCTGTTTAAGCTATATCGCTCAGACCGAAGCGCAGCTTGTGCTACACAGTTGGGTACTTCTCGATGAAGACACTTTGCATATGCAGAAGTCAAAAATAAATCAGTGTACATAAGTGCCGTGAATTTCCAGGAATGAAAGAGCAGAAAGTGCAAACCTTTGGTCCGTTTCGTCCACAAGGTGCCTTGCATATGTAAGCAATATGAAAAGGAGGGGAAGGAAAAAACAAACGCCAAAACATGTATTTTGATCACTATGTCCTTAGTCAAATTTGACTTAAAATGAGTGCACGTCTAGCCTAGAGCGCCTCAAAACCTCCTGCCAACACTCCAGGAGTGCTCCACCCACACATCACGTACCACTCGACATCTCTGCTGGACGCCTCCTCTGGACCCCCGACCGCCTCGGCTGGACCCCAGACCTGCACGCTGAGAGAAACCGGCCCGGCCCCTGCTGCCGGTGGAGCCGCGGCCCCTGGACAGTGTGGGGCCCCGGGCTCCTCTGCTGCCTCTTCCTCTGACGTGAGCTTGAAAGTCATCGTAGCCATAGTAGGGGTCGTCGTAACCGCCTCTGTAGTTGTGATAGTCATAGCCGTAGTAATCGTAATAATCTTCGTAGCTGTAATAGTCGTGGGGATACGAATAACCTCTGGCGCCTCGTCCTCGTGCTCTCGTCGGGGGATGCATATGTGGCGGCCCGTAGTAATAATACTCGTCATACCTGAAACACATGAACATGTTTACAACCGTTCAAGAGTCTGACTGGGTCAGACCACAAATCTGAAACACACTCAACAAATGGGCTTGTAAAGCTGGAAAAGTGGGGATGTGAAGAGACGACAACAGAAAATAAGAGATACACACTATATGTGACCCTGGACTACAATACCAGTCATAAGGGATTTATAGATCACCTAGAAGCTGAATAAATAAACTTTCCATTGATGCATGGTTTGTTAAGATAAGACAACATTTGGCCGAGATACAACTATTTGAACATTTGGAATCTGAATAATAAAAAAAATAAATAATTGAAAAAAAATAGAAAATTGCCTTTAAAATTGTCCAAATTAAAGGAACATTTAACATTTTTGAGAATCTGCCCATTTTCCAAATCTCCTAGACCTAGAGCTAAACAGTTTTACCGTTTTTTTAATCCATTCAGCCGATCTCTAGGTCTGACGGTAGCACTTTTAGCTGTAGCTTTGCATACATCATTGAATCTGATTAGACCGTTAGCATCACGCTCAAAAATGACAAAAGAGTTTAGATATTTTTTCCTGTTTAAAACTTGACTCTTCTGTAGTTACATAGTGTACTAACACCAAAGGGAAATTAAAAGTTGTGATTTTCTAGGCCATATAGATATGGCTAGGAACTGTACTCTCATTACGGCGTAATAATCAAGGAACTTTGCTGCCGTACCATGGCTACAGCAGGCGCAATGATATTACATAGCACCTAAAACTGGTAGGGACTATTTTTAGGTGCTGCGTAATATCATTGCGTATATTTTGAGTATAAATTAACATATTTTCAAAAAAAGTAATGCATATCACTATTATGTTTTTATGGTTTTAAATATTTATAGTAGAAAATTTATGAAATATCTTCATGGAACATGATCTTTATTTATATACTAATGATTTTCTGGCATCAATTTCTAGCTTCAGGGTCACATCTAGGAGTAATGATTATTAAAACGTGAGTTGAGAGAAACATCTGGGGTCACTTTGCTATATTTGATCCGTCAGACTTTTTTGGCTTACATAGTCTACTATAGTGAGAATGTGGAGGAAAAACGGCTCATAATTTATTCTGAGATGCAAAAATATGCAATTTGGTGCAGATGCTGACATTTACACAATGGACTTCTGATGCTTGTAACGTAAATCAATGACATCTTCATGTAACAGCATAGCACAGCGCGGTCAGCAATCTTTTGGGCAGGAAGTGATATTTTAAATTTTTTGGGTTAACCACTGTGCCAATACCTGCCCTACACGCTATATTTCTCAGCAAGTAACTGAACTCAGCTTCATTGATTTCAGAGAAAGACACAGATATGGATAAATCACACACACATTCATATCTCGCTCTCAAAATAGCCATATTGCCACGTGTCAGTGATTATCCCTCATATGTTATGCCATAGGCTGCTGACCCCTGGTATTGCAGATACTTACATAAAATGAAAATATACATAATAGTGCACCAGATCATTTTTAGACCTTGATAGCAATGTTGTGCTATACTTCTCCATGTGTGTTTGTGGGGAGTTAGTTGTGTGACAAGCTCATAAATCGCCTTACATTTGAGTTTTAGCAGCTTGTCTCTGGGCCTTTCGCTCTTTCCTCTTCTGATCAGGCGGCTTTGCAAAGACTATTTCAATTTCTTCCCCTTCCAAATCCTTCCCGTGCATTTCAGCTAGAGCCTGCAGAAAAAAATAAAACACTGGTTAAAATCTGTGCATAAATTACCAGCAACCTCTCAATTGATGCAGAAAGAGATAATTACCTTAACAGCACTATCTCGCTCTTCAAAGTGGATGAAGGCGTAGTCTTTAAGCTTTTTAACCCTTTCCAGTTTGCCAAACTGACAGAACGTCTTCTCCAGAAGCTCTTCCGTTACTGTGCTGGCCAGGTTTCTTACAAAGAGGACTTTGACCTACACAATACATGCAAAATAATCTTTTCAGTATAAACCTGACCATTTATAATTCGAGGCTCTAGCATTAAATCTCATATAGCACACAGGAAACCATTTTGCATAAAGACAGACATTTTTAAATGTTTCCACATTTATCATTTGCATAACAAATAAGAACACTTCGCCTTCAAATTTAAACTCGTTCTCATTGCTGTAACGTGTTCAGCGTAAAGTAATTCTCCTTATAACTTCACAGCTTCACAGATCATCAACCGTAAGTTGCTTGACTAATGTAATCACTACACATTTTACACACTTACATTACAAAGTCTTCTCTAATTACTATAGCACTACATTTTTACATTTTCAAAGTCAAAATCAAATCAATTTCTTCATGTCTTTTACAGTGTGCACAGTTTCTTTGACACTAATCAGTAATTTGAGCCCGAAATCCTGTGTAATTTGCAGATTTAAAGATTTAAAAACATCAAGTTTGAAGACAAAGCCATTTGTTTTTTTGTTGTTTGTTTCTCTGAATTAAAGAATGCACTGCATGTGTTACATTACGCAACCGTGCAAGTAAACAAACCCACAGAAAGAGATGACAGTGAAGACTGACGTGCTTAATTCAGAATCATGTTTCAAAACATGTATACTGAGATACATGTCATCACGGAATAAAATTTAAAAAACAACTTCGTAAGTATATGTCAACTTATTCCACTAACCCTAAACCTACCCTAACAGTCTACTAGCAGACATGTAGCTGCAAATGAATGAGAATTAGTTGACATGTAGTTACAAAATTACTTCTAGTTAGTAGAATGTTTGAAGTGCACTATCAAAATAAAGTGTTAGCTAAAATGACTCATCGATGTATAAAAATTGTGGCCTTGTCAGCACACACACCTAATCGATTGTTACGCTGGTGCTATTGGTGGAAAAGCACATACCTTAGCCATGACTTCTGGGTCGGGGTCTTCTATGGGATCAGCCCATTCTACAGTCACCACATTCCCCCAAACCTTCACTTTGCCACTCATTAATCTACGCCGCGCCTGGGCTGCCGTTTTATGATCCTCGTACTCTAAGAAGCAGAAGCCACGATTCTTCTTCTTGTCATCAGGCTGATGATATAAGATGACGTCGTTCAAGCCCTCTGTTGAGATTCAGGATAGAAAATTATTTCATGAAAACTGACACAAATCCATCACAAACACTTGACTCTTCAGTTAGGCCTATTCAAAAAGAACAAAAATGGACAAATGCATTTTTATGGAGTAATTTTAAAGCATTGTGTATTTATCTATGTGCACTGCACATTTTATTATCTCATCTTCCTATCAGATCGCTCGCCACTCCCTATAAATAACCAAAATCCCTTCTTCTAGTATCTCGATGTCAGTACCCTCCTCCTCCCTTAGTCCCTCTCCCGGGGGGAGCACTCAGGGTTAGGACCACGCCGTCCTTCTCTATCCTCTCCGAGCCCGACAGGGCTGTTAACCCTAGGGCTCGGCAGCCCTCCTAACCCTGAGTCTTCTCCCTGGACAGCACGCCAAACTCGCTTCGCCCATTCTTTATTATTACCAGCAAGTTCGAACTCGTGAAGTTGTATTTTTATATTTCCTTTGAACAAACATTTTTAAATATTGTTAAGAAAATGACCAGAAAGCTAAAACATAGAGAGGTTGGTCCTGTGCATGTATATACGAACAATATAAAGTATGCTTTATCTTTGCACAAAAACTACATTTTTCACATTAACTTAAATATATTAACACAAAACTATGATGAACTTACGATCTAAACAAATCATCGACAGAACTCGTGTTCTGATCACTAATGTAACAAATATGACAATCCTCTATCTTAAAAATAAGACCCCTTCTTTATTTACGAAAAAAAAAAAATGATTTGCTGAAAAGTTGCTAGAACCTTCCATCGCAAATAATCACAAACCACTGGTGTTGAGTTTCATGATAATCTGTAAAAGCAATGTGTCAGTCCACCCCTAATGCATTCACATACATCTCAACAGTTAACACCAGCACTTACCAGTAACTTTGGCAAACTCCTCCACGATCTGCTCCTTAGTTTTGCTCTTGGGGATGGACCCCACAAACAGACGATTGTTGGCAACAGAGATGCACACACCGATGTGTTTCCCAGGGCGAATTTCATTATTATTACACTGCAGGAAAGATTACAATCAGAACCCAAAAGACCACAGCTGGACAGAAACAAGCAGGCGATCACTTACGAGCTTGACGGCTTGCTGAGCAGCCTCTTTAGTGCAGAAGGTGATGAAGGCGTATCCTCGGTTCAGGCCGCTGAGCGGGTCCATCATCAGACGCAGATCCCAAATGGGTCCCGCTTTCTCAAACAGAGGGACTAGCTCATCCTCAAAGAGATCTCTCGGGATCTTTCCCACAAAAATCTATGACAGTTTGTGAAAACAAGATCAGCCACAGTATACGACTGATGTCCATAAAAACCTTTACAAAATAAACATTAAACAGTCAGCTGAATCTTTCCTAGCAATTAGGGGTCTATGGTATTATTTAAAAAAATAATAATAATTTCACTGCTCTCTGGGAGTGTTGTCTTTTCGGTTTCACTATATTCTAAGTTGTCCTTGTTACAGTGTAATTACAAATTAAGCAAGTAATATTAATATTATAACATATAGAGTTATGGGTAGGATGTGTTTTAGAGTTGCTTGTAATTATGCTCTATGAGATTTGTTTGTTAAAATAGTAAAATGAAATTTTGGTGGTGGCAATTCAAGAGTGGTTTTTGAAAAATGCTCAATCATTAAGGAACTGAATACTGTTTACAGAAAACTTATACATTTGTAGAGTATAAATTTTAGGACTGTACACGAGTCGACTACTACTTCAGCAATTAAATGACTAGTTAAAACACTATGCTAATTAATTTTCAATAATGAAATATACTGTCACTCACCTAAATCTCACTATGGGGCACTGTGAACATGACATTGATATGTCAAGAGCGATACTTTCATTATTTAGCAGTCTAATCTGGGTTTTTATGCAAGCTCCAGTTGCTTGTTTTAATGAACTGATTAATGTGTCTGATGACATGCAATGCATTTTGACACCTACAAAACCGAGCCGAACACTAAAACAGACTTCAGTCACTCGACTACAGCACTAACCTCTGTGCCGACGGTGGGCTGAACTCCAGCGTGGGTCGACCCTGGAGGAGGACCGCCATACTTGCGCTGGCCTGTCGTCACATCAAGCGTATAGCCAGTTCTCTCGAGCAAAGCCTGTGAAGTACAAAACAAAAACATTTGACTGCCAGACAGTTACTGGATCATTAGAAAAGAAAGCAGCAACACAAACAGCTATATAAAATGAACAAGAGATAGACAGGCGGATATATCCAACTTTAGGAACTAAAAAACCTGCCTTCCTGGCTGCATAGACTTACTTTGATTTTGGCCTCATCTGGTCCTTTAGTGGAGTCTGACACTTTGGTCCCCTGTTTCTCCCTCTGCCTGTACGTCTTCATCACTCCACAGAGGAAGGCACTTTTATTCTGTTCAAAACATCAATAGGTGAGCAGGTGTGTTTGTGTGCCTACAAGTCCATGGAAATAAAAAACCAAGGCTCGACAAGAAGGACCGTCAATTATAGTTTATAGTTACCAAAAATCAGTATTGGCAGATCATTTATTTTAAGGTGTCATAATACAGAGTAATTACCTAATTTGTTACTTAGTAGTAGTTACATGAAATAAAATAAATAAGATAATTTAAAGTTATTAAACAGCCTGTAATTAAAGTTTGTAATCATGTAGATGTAACAGGCAGCTACTGTTACACAGATACTTACACTTAAGTACAATCTTGATACACTTTATTTTTAGTAGCTTATGTCTGTATACTTGAATTTATAATTACGTTGTATAAAGTCTGTAACATGTGTGACAATCTTTCGGTTATATAAGTGTGTAACAGTCTATTACATCTACATAATTACAAACTGTTTCATAACTTAGCTACATGGTAAGTACATTTTGTTTTATGTAAATACAATGGCTCCTACTAAGTACTTACTAGGTAATTACTCTGTATTATGGACACCTTAAAATAAAGAGTTACCAAAAAATAATTTTTTTTTTTTTTTTAAATCGGCCAAGAAAATTGCAATCAGCGCATCTCATTTTAATCCATGCTCCAAGCTATTTTAAATACTGATTTACAGATCTCAATTAAGGAGATGTCATAACATAAAAAAAAACAATAATGAGTCCTAAAGATAAGGACACATGTCAAGCATCCAAAATAAGAGCATAAGAAAAATATGTTTATATTTAAAAAAAACATTCATAAATAAAATATAATATTAATTAGGGGTGGGCGATATAACCAAAATCTTCTATCACGGTAGAAGCAATTTTCTACCTCGATAACGATATATATCACAATATAGCAATTTGTATCTGAAAATTCATAAATAAAAATTCAAACACAAAGAAACTGTTTCGTATAACGTAATTATATTTAAACTGAATTGCAGCAATACTTTAAGTAAAAAAACAACCATACTGTTTACTGTAAGTTTAAATCTTTTCTTCCCAAAACAACAGGTACTAACATAGTTCCTGACAGTATACCAGTCTCCACGGGACAGTCTAAAACGCTTAACGTGGCTTAAAGCACCTAAAAACCGATGAGGCAAACCCACATTTATGTCAAACCTTTCTTGTAATAATCACTAACTACTGTCAAAGAACGAGCCCATATTCGACAGATAAAGTGAATAATTCCCTCGTCAGTTTTTAGGTGCGTTAAGCCACATTAAGCATTTTTAACGTTAAGCGTTTTAGAATGTCCCGTTTCC
>JAUMHE010000069.1:18289627-18304636 GCA_032359235.1 Enteromius mattozi | reverse complement strand
AAAATATGTTATTTCTAATAGTTAAAAAAAATATTTTATTTCTTGGAAATCATCTCGCGACCCCCCCTCAATGTCTCGCGACCCCCACTTTGGGAACCACTGGTTTAGCGGTTGGATGACAGCATCCCCTATAAGGCACCACAGCTACAGTCATACAAACCGAAATGGACACCTTCGGCTGCCACATATCACACTGTTTCTGAAGTGGCCTGCTTTAAATTCACAACTGACACTGTAGACATGCACATTCTGAGATCTTGGCCTTTGTGTCAGATCTCACACTGTGTCCTGGTACAGGCTTTGGATTTTTAAAATGCCATGTCAAGCTTTCAGCCATGCCAGTCTTATTACAGTATACAGACTGAATAGCCAACTAGTGTATTTTGAAAAAAGTTTTGCACATTGATATTACAGGTTCTATTCTGCCAACATCAACACATATATGTCTATCTGTCTTTTGTCCCACACATAGAAACCTCCATGTGTGAAATACTATAATAGATACTCAAACAGTGTCTGTTTTCAAGCAGTTCATAGTGATCTAATTTCTTATTTTTGTACGTGATGTGTATGGTTTTATATGTTTATTTCAAGACTCTTAGAAACTATTGTGTATTGTATCTATCTACAGTGCTGTAAGTATTTAAGACATAGTACTGCTGCACAAATAGCATAAAAATAACCTGTAGCAGATCTATACATGCGGAGGAGCATGTGGAGCTCATTGGCTACACATGCAGCATAAACCAATCAGCTTTTGGCAAGTCGTTTAACTCTAAACATTATCAGTTACATTAACGTTAACAACCCGTCAGCCTGGTCATTCATGGATCTAGAATATGGTCATGCAGAAGGCGGCATTATTACATTATTACAATTCTGTCTTTTTTTCCTCACAATTCTGATAAATACAATTCCTAATTCTGTAGCAAAAACAAGCTTCCATATTTTGGCTTTCTTGCTGTTTGTGTCTAGTGTGCTTGCAGTGTGCAAATAAGTATATAGGAAAATTTTTGTTGATGTTTGTACAAATTACAGATCAGAATAAACTTGTTCTTTAAAACTACAAGCATTATGTCAAAATGCACGCAAGCAAATGAGCTTGTTACTGTTTTAATGTCAATGATGGTAAGCATATTTGATGACTCTAACTCTATTAAAAGTATTTAGAATGGAAATAAAAACAGAAAAAAATTGACTGATCAATTGTATGAATTTGATATTGTATGAAAGGATTTGTAAATGTCATCCCTCCAGCTCTCACCTGATAAATCTGCACTGTACATAAAGCTACAGTCCATCTATTCTCTGGATGTAGTGTTTGCTCTCTCTCTTTATTTTGTGGATATTGTATTTACTGTTCAATTCATTGTTACCTATCAAGGACTGACTGCAAGGTCACAGGAGAAAGCAGTGGAAATACAATAAAAAATAAAGTAAATGACATACGACTTCCAACTGTCAAAGTAGTAGGTAGTGAGTGTAAGTTCTTGAAGCTTTAATATTCAAGGTGAGTAAGTCTTGGTCATCTTGTGCAGAAAAAAATATTGAGGAACTTTAGTGAAAGCGAGTCGACAAGTAAATTATGACCATTTTTACTTGAAATGGGTGAAGTAAATGTGTAACTGTCAGGTCTGTGTTTCCTGTGTCCTGTGTTTCCCTCCCTCATGTGCCCATATTTGGTCTTTCCTGTTTCCTTTTCCCATTAGGATCGCTGGTTCCTTCATTCATCCCAGCTGTGTTTGATTTGAATCCACCTGTTAGTTAATTCCCTCATTTAGTCCCTGTTTTTAAAAGATCTGTGTCCAGCCTTGTCTTGCATCTAGTATTAGTCATGCAAAGTTTGATTTGTTTCTGCGAACTGATTCTTTTTTGACAGTTCGGCTCATTGAACCAGTTCAAAAAGCTGATTCATTGGTTCCTGACAACATGATGTCACTTTGCATTTCTTTTCTAACTCCGTGCCATGTTGTATCAATAAACATTCAAATAAAGTCATTTGTGTCAACACATATTGAAATTCAAATAAAAAATTAATTGTGTAAACGCACCATAATTATTGCCTTTAATGGTGTTTGTGGTCAGCTTCATTCGCGGATCCTTTATGACAGATATGACTAATTTTGATTAGCCTATACATCTTGGATAAGATTTGACTTATCAGAATCTTTGGTAATCCTCGGCAAACTTTGACACTTGGTTGAACTGGCTCTTTTTGAGTTGGATGTGCTACTTCGGCTGTGTTTCCTGCGTCATCAACCCGGAACTACAATTAGTTTCATTTCGATTTGTGAACCGGCTTGATTTACTTCCTGGTTACTTCCTGAGAACGATTCATTCAAGAACATAACATCACTATCCAGTATTGTTCATCTAACCCATTTTATGTGTGTGTCCCTGGCATTTAATAATAAAAACTGTTCATGTTAACTCTCCTCCAACACTGCATGCGCTCCATCATCTCCTACACTGATAAGAGGATTGTGACCGTAACATGCCAGTTTAATATAACATTTACACATGATCCAGCTGGTAATCTCAAGATATTGAAATATAAACAAACACTTAGTAGATATGGTACTGTAGCGCAGAAAAACAATCATGTGAAATAGACAGACAGAGTAGTTAAGTACAATAATCATAGAGAAATTTTCTAAAAAAGCTCTATATACTAAGAGCCACATCATCCCTGCATGCTCGCATTTATCAGACATTCCTATCAAGAACTGACCCACACTGCTTTGTTGAGAGTTCATGAACTCTTTATTAAAACATTTTGAATAAATTATATTTACAACCTCGAGGGAGCAGTACGTGCACTGATGACATGATTCAGAGCAGATTGTCAGATGTTCATAGAGCCTCAAAGTCATCATTAGCGTTTAAACACTTTTGCTTGATCTCTGTTTGTGGTGCTGTTTCAAAGAAACAGCATGGCTCCATTTGGTACAACAGATGTGATTACACACTTCAATTTCTATCGTTTGTTTTTCCCTTTTCTTTTAGTGTTTTAATTTGTAATTATTCCACCTATTCATATAGCAACATGGAGTATTTCCTCATGATTTAATAAAAGAGCTGCTAATAGCTAGTTTCAGATTTTATGAGCTACTACTTTTGCTGAAAAAAATGCTTGAGCTGTGTGATAAAGTCAAAATAACAAATGTTGCTCTTGATACATTTACCATGAAATTGTATAATTGTAAAAAATAAATAAATAAAAATGGTAAGGTAAATTGTAAAGTATAGGCACACTTACAATTGTACAGAAGAGGATTAAGGGCCAAGCAATAATAAAAAATAAAAACCATTTCGAAATTAAAGTCGTTAAATTATGAGAGAAAACTCATTATATTTTGACAAAAAAGTCAATATAAAATGTTGAGAATAAACTTGTTAAATTACGAGATTAAAGTCGTTAAATTACGAGAAAAACCTGTTTAAATTTTGAGAAAAAACTCGAAATAAAATATTGAGAATAAATTTGTTATATTAAGAGATTAAAGTTGTTAAATTTCAAGAAAAAACTCGTAAAATTTAGAGCCTGACACAAGTGTTTTGTTCTGCACTTTTATTCTCAAAATGTAACAAGTTTTTTTCTCAAAATTTAATGACTTTAATCTCTTAATTTAACGAGTTTATTCTCAATATTTTATTTCGACTTTTTTCTCAAAATATAATAAATTTTTTCTCGTAATTTAACGACTTTAATCTTGAAATGGTTTTATTTTTTTATTATTGCTTGGCCCTAATCCTCTTCCATACAATTGTGAGTTCTAGTGAAAAATGCAGGATATAAGATCACAATTTTGTGCAATCAAGTTAGAATTGTAAGAATCAAATTTCACAACTGGCAATTCCCAGTGTATATATAAAAGTCAGAAGTGTGAGATATAAACTTGCATATGCAAAAAGAGGTCTGAATTGTGAGAAAAAAGGTCAAAGCTGTGAGTTCATATTTCATAATTCTGACTTTATTTTTATGCAATTGTGAGTTTGTATCTTGCAATTCTTATCTTGTAACTCTCAATTACCAGTTTACATGGCGCAATTATGAGAAAAAAATCTGAATTGTGAAATATGAAGTTGCAATTGCGTGAAAATTCAGAATTGCAAAAAAAAAAAAGGCAGAATTGTGAGTTTATGTCCCATAATTCCAACTTGATTTTTACACAATTGTAAATTTATATTACATAGTTCATTAAAGGATGTAAACTCACAATTATGAGAAAAAAGTCAGAATTGTGAAATAAAAAGTCACAATTACATTTTTATTTTTTATTAAGTGGTGGAAACGGGGTTTCAAAGTAACTTGCATTTCTTTGTAATTTGACAATCAATTGTTTCAAAGTAAATACTTTTTTTCTGTTCACCCAGATATTCTTACCAGATCTAGTGGGAGACACAAAGAGAACAATACACTACGCTTTTATCAGCTCCCAAAACGAACTAATGTTACTGGAAACAGTTGGAAACCAAAGTAAATACAACAGTGTCAAAACATCTGAGAGTCTAGAGTCTAGAGAGAACGGAAGATGTGGGCTGAAGCATATCAGCTTTTACATTACGGGCTGTCCTGGGGAGTTGGCAGTGAAAACATAAATTCAATAGTCATTTGTAAAAGATACTAACAGTGGGTGCAATGTATCATTTCAAAGACTGTTTCTTCAAATGACATTGCAAATGAAAACGTCCAATATTACATAACAGAGAGATTCCCCTGTGTGTTTGCACAAGCGAACAGAATCCTTCCAGTGTGAATGGGATACCTCAATTACATATGATAATCTGGTTTAGGTTTTGGTTATGTGCACATGCAAGTATGTCACAGTATGTATGTGTGAACACGGTCTCCCTCAAGTCTAGGAGACAAGGTTTGAATTTTCCTCGAGGCCAAAGGAATTAACAAATTTTCCAGAGAGTTTAGTAATGACTCATTTCTAATGGCACTGGCAAACTTAAGTTGAATGAATTAAATCTCCAGCTGCAGGGCAAAGACAAGCACCTGCCACATCTGGCAGACAAGGTCAGATCATTCACCCAAATTATGAAAACTTGAGTGAAGGAATATAGATTTATTTGAAAATAAGTGGCAAATCTAATAAGCTCAAATAAAGGTTCCAAGAGTGAGTTTTTGCAGTGATATCATAATATTAAAAAAACATTTTTTTCTTAGTGTGAAGAACCTTATTCCACTATCTATGCACATTTTGCACACTGGAAAAGTTCCATGGATGTTGGCGGTTCTTCAGTGAACCACAAATGGCAATAAAGCACATATATTTTTAATCTTCAATATATTTTCATGACAATAGTGGCCGATATGACTGGCTAAGAGATTCATTCACCACTGCTGATCTGAGCTCCTCTGAGAAGCAGTGGTTCATGACTTCTGACTCAAGCCTGAGGCTAAAGGTCCCGTCACAGTTGAGTTCTGGTTGCTGTGGAGCGGGAGGTCCTGCTCATAGATCACACCGCCACATGCTATCTGTTTCGTGGATAAAATACAGATCTAAGCTCAACACTGAAAATGAAAGAGTGGCATAATCAAAGCTGCAGTTCTTTTAACATTTCCTCCTCATGACTAACTTTTAATCCTATAAAGCCTAACATAGATTGTGTGTAATTGGTATTTCAGCGGGTTTTGATCATATTGACAATTTAGACTCTTTAGGAAAGTGTTTATCAAATAGTATACAAGCTTTATGGTTAAACTTGTCTGTGCTGTGATTTAAATACAAAGCAGAGCTTTCTCTTTCTTTAATACAATGCCTGAGCTTGCTTGTTTATCACTAGTTAGTCCAGGTTGTGAAACTCTGGAAAAGAATTAATGGCAAACGTATTAATTTATTAAATCCAGATGGGACATTTAAGAAAAGTCATTTGCACTCGTTTTGTATTTAAATGTCATTGGAAGTCCAATTTTAAATATCACCCACGGGCAAATACATAATCATTAGTACAGATATGAATAAAAAGACACAATTTGTTCATTGTATTTAATTATTATGCATACATCCCTTATGACTTTATATTAACACATTTCACAGAAATGTAAACCTAAAACCTTGATGTTCATTTAAAAACATTACAAAACAACTTCCACTGGTAAGGTGGAAGAAGTTTTATGCATATAGGCAAATACTAAATCTAAAATTATTTGGAGCTATAAATTGGATTAAGGCTAAAAATGTAACTAAATATAAGACTGAGAGTGAAGGAACTCAGAGAAAATCTTGTTAATGCTTCTCAAGATAAGCTTGTTGTATGCAATTTGCAGTGCTGGGTATAAAATTAAGTAGGCTACTCGTAATAATATTACATTTTAAAATACTTGTAATCAGACTACTATTCTTCATTACATATTTTTATATTAATGATTAGTAATTTATTGATTCTTTTTCATTTGTCTAAATTTTCCTTTTTAAAATTATATATTCTGGTAACACTTTGTTTTAAGGTGTCCTTTTTACACGTTACATGTACTTACTGTTATAATAACACTTAATTATACACTACAGTACTTAATGTATAATTACACTGTAACAAGGACACCTTAAAGGGTTAGTTCTGTCATTAATTACTCACCCTCATGTCGTTCCAAACCCGCAAGACCTTCGTTCATCTTCAGAACACAAATTAAGATATTTTTGATGATATTAGAGAGCCATCCAACCATCAATAGACAGCAATACAACTGAAATTGTCCAGATCCAGAGGTGTACTAAAAACACCGGTAAAACAGTCCATGTGACACCAGTGGCTTAACTTCAGTTTGGCGATGTTAAGAGAATACTTTTTTGCGCAGTGAAAACAAAAATAACATTATTTAACTCAACAACTCTTCTCTCCTAACTTAAATGGCGGAAGACATATCACAACATAAGCGTACGAAAAAAAATATATTCATTTGTGTTCCGAAGATGAACCAAGGTCTTATGGGTTTGGAAGGTGAGTAATTAATTACCGACAGAAATTAAATTTTTTGGTGAACTAACCCTTTAAAATAAAGTGTAACCATATTTCCTAAACTATGTCATGTAATGGATTATGTTACTAACTACAATTTGAGTCATGCAATTTGGAATCAGTAAAAGACTACACTTTGTTAGTAATCTACTCAGCACAGTGGCAACTGGTTATGATCTGAAACACTGCTTCGTTATTACTTTCTTTCAGAAATTCCTTGTTTGTTTTAGGCATGAATGTATAAATGAGTTTAATCGGCATGCTTCTTCTCCCTTCAGTCTTTGACAAGTCCAGCAGTCTTCTGAGATTTGCCAGCTGACCCTGGAAAAAAAAAAAGAATAATTCCTTCCTTGTTTCTCATATGAATGTTACACTTGAATCTTAAATTTAATGTGTACTGACGTGATATGAGAAGGAAGGGTCAGTCTTCAGTATGTTCTTTCTGATATTGACCCACACTCACTATGAACCCAAATTTACGAGCTGAAGTCAGATACTGCCAATGCATCAAAAAGATCTACAGTGAGCAGATCACTACATTCCCAGATATCTGACAAATTTCTCTTGACTGTGAAAACAAAAATTTAGTGGTCTAATGTAACTCATCACCAAGTTGCATTTGCCAACCTAGGCTCATTGGAAATACGTTCCTCTAACTACATTTCTGCGAAACTCCAAAAATGCACTTATACAAATCACTGCAGTTTCTGAAATGAACACTAGAAGCAGTAAAATCAACAACTTTTATTCCTTTTCACACAATGTATGATTCGCAGGTCCACAGTTTTGATTAATAAAAGACAGATTTTTGTACAATCACTTGAGGAATATCATGTTGTGACCAATTTGAAACCAATTTTAATATTTTTTGACATTTGAAAACTTAAATATTTAAACGTTAGTGTCACATATCAAATTCATATGCATGAGTTTTCTAACTCAGTAGGTTTGCTCTGTAGCTCACGTGATTAGTTGATGAAGAGCTCTAGTTTGAACCCCATAAATTGACGATTCAGCAAATCAGCTATAAACCACAAAAGAAAGTTAAAATAGCATGGCTGCATCAACAACAAATATGTAAATGTGAGCCAGGGTTCACATATTGAACTCATGCTTTAGCGCAACTCACTGGACATTTCACTTTGAAACTGACAGATAACTGACAGATTAAATGTGCAGTAAGGTATGTAAAAAGGTGCAGCGGAAATGTTTTTAGAGGCACGTATTTCGATTGAGACTGGGTTGGTTACACTTACAATACAAGGACTAGTTCAGGTGAACCCTGGTGCTATGCTTACAATCCTTTATCGAATTTGGTGAAAATGAATGGCATTTCAAAAATTGTTTGGAGATCTCTCGTTATGCTATTTTAGCACCAAATCTGGGATTTAATCTTTTAGACAACTTGTTTTCTATTAGAAAGGGTTTAGTATGCACCTCAGATTTTGGGTTAAGAAAAAGCATGATTTGTGGATAATTTCAAAAATTTTCATTCAGAAACTGTGCATGTGCTCAGATCAATGAGACTAACGATCAATAAGTTCCAAAAAGGAATACAAAACCTTAAAGTTTACAAGTTTACCCTTACCTACAATCTGATTAAGTTTATTAAGTTTATAAATATTAGGCTCCGCCTAATATATATAAGGATGGATTTAAAGGATGGGTTGGGGAGCATGATTAATTGCTAATAAATACAATTAATGAATATTAAATTCACTGGTTCAATTAGTTTAGAAACCATACTCAAAGCAAAATACAGATGCAACCCTTTTTGCTATGTCAAGTGTGAAGGTTGATCTCCAGGATCAGTATTGAGAAATGCAATGTTATGCATTTGTACAGAATGACGACTTTTTGAATATAAGCAGGAAGTGAAAATAATTTGGCACTTCATTCAGGTGTTCTTCCTTTTGGGAATTATTTAACCCTCAATTTTAACAGATCACACAAATGTCAATGCCTCCACTTAGTAGTATAAAAGGCTTTGATCACCCTACTAAACTCTACCAAATCTATAAACCTAAATGTACTCAATTCAACTACCACATGAGATGTGCTATTAAATTAAATAACTCAATTTTGAAATATCATGATGTCAAATGTCATCAGTAAAAATGAATTAAAATGTGTTAAAAAAAAAACACTTCCCAAAATGCAGTGCTTTGTACTTTCTGCATGAATAACACAAGTGACAAATGCGACTGCAGATATAAATTCATTTAAACAAAGCACACACATTCTGAAGTAAAATAACTACAATTAAAGTTAAATACTAAATTAACTCTTTCAACTTTTAAAGGGAACTTAAATTCAATTAACATTTAAATAAATAGGTGCTCACAACATGAGGAATTACAAATATGACCAATGTAAAAATACATCAAGGCATGAGTTATGGACTCATATTTTAGCAAGAAAAACTTTGAAGTTAAAAATGCCTTCAGTTGTTTTTTACAAACATGCAGATATTTTTACTCAACAATACATTAGCTGATGGACTGGAGTCGTGATTATTTGAGGATTTTTATAATGTTTTTATCGGCTTATTCTGACAGCACCCATTCACTGCAGAGGATCCAAAGGTGAGTAAATGATGCAATGCTGCATTCCTCCAAATTTGTTCTGATGAATAAACAAACTCAAATGGATGGCCTGATGTATGTAAACTTTCAGCAAATCTTCATTTTTGTGTGAACCATTCCTTTAAAGTTGTGTAGGCACTTGTATTAAAGGGTGAAGATAACCTCAATGGGGTGCTTCCAGCAATGGCGATGGTAACCACAATTACAGTTGCATTTCCAGGTCTGTTAGCCCTCAGTCCCCAAAGAATTTGTGTGTTCAGCTCCTGAGCTGGAGGAGATTGAGTCCAGCAGTAAGAAAAGCTTTTAATGTGAATTAGATAATTATTATCAATTATGCATAATGCTCACAGCCATATGCACATCTGCTCAAAAAGCCATAGAGATGTTCTTGTTTGCAGTTATGGTCTGACTGCAGAAAGGAGGAGGAGGGAGGGAGTTAGAGGATGGCTATTGCAGAAATGCTGCTGTAATTTCTCAACATCACTGTGATATCTCCACACTGACCCCGAAGAAAGAGATTTGTATTTAAAAAAAAAACACTGATACAACTGGTGAACCCCTGTTGGAAAGGCAAAAAGAAAGAAAGAAAAACAAAACACAGTTGACAAAAAATGCAAATAATGCATTACCAGTGGTGTAATAGGATCACTAATATCATAACTTTTGTTAAAATTTGAGATTTGTGTTTGTTTGTTTGTTTATTTATTCAAATTTTAGTGATTGTGTTGTGTGCTGTCCGCTGTTGTCTCTTTTTGTGTAATTTTATCAATGTCTGTATACCTTCACTCTCTCTCTCTCTATATATAGTTTATGTAGTTTTAATTATTTAATTATTTTAAATTAAAATGAGAGGTGTGTATTATATACAAACATTTCACTAGTTCACACTTCCTCATAATGCGAATAGAAAAGCGTGTTTGGCGTGCTGTCCAGGGGAGAGAGCAGGGCACTCGGCGAACCCCGAGCCCTAGTAGTTTTAACCCTTGTGAGGGCAGAGCTCGGCGGCGGGTAGGGAGGGAGCCTCTGCGGATGCGGGGAAGGCAGAAACCTCTGCGGAGGAGGGCAACCTCCGCTAAGGTGGGATAGAGGAGAAAAAGACCTCTGCGGAGGTGAGGGTGGGAATCCTCTGCAGAAACTGGGGTTGAAAACCTCTGCGGAGGCTGGGGACCTCTGCTGAGGTGGGATAGATGAGAGAAAGACCTCTGCGGAGGTGGGATAGAAGAGAAAAGACCTCTGCGGATGTAGGGGATGAGGAGCCTCTGCGGAGGTGGCAGGGCAGGAAACCTCTGCGGAGGAGGGCAACCTCTGTGGAGGTGAGGTTGGGAGACCTCTGTGGAGGTGGGGATGAAACCTTCGCAGAGTCTGGGAACCTCTGCGGAGGTGGGATAGAGGAGAGAGAGACCTCTGCTGAGGCAGATAGAGGAGAAACCTCTGCGCAGGCTGGGAGCCTCTGCGGAGGCGGGATAGGAAAGAGAGCAAGACCTCTGCGGAGGTGGGGGGGTGGGGAAGCCTCTGGAAACGGGGAGGGGAAGAAAACCTCTGCGGAGGCGGGATAGAAGAGAGAAAGGCCTCTGCGCAGGCGGGGAGGAGGGGAAGCCTCTGCGGAGGCGGGGAAGCTGGGAGAGACCTCTGCGGAGGTGGTGTGGCGAGGAAGCTTAATAAGAGTAGCAGCAGAGGAACTGGGTTGGCTGGGGATCTGCGTCTAAGCCAGCGTCCTGAAAGCGAGAAGTGGAGTCAGTAAAATAATTATCTTTATCAGGGATATGTTTAGCAATCAATATGAATTGGTCTCAGGCTGAGCTCCAAATAAGGCGTCTGGGGAAGGGCAATTTAGCGGGGGAGTGGGAGCTGTTTTAAACTTAAATGCAGATGTGATATCCACTTGCCGTCTGGGCCCTGCAGCCCACTTTAAAGATGGCTATGACTTGATCTGTATCGTGATAGGGAAGGGAGAATTCTTCAAGCTGTTGATGCTGGGGATGTCTGAATTAAAGGGTGAGGAGAGGTCTATGATGAGGTGCTTTGCCAGGGAATTTACGGGTAGCTATACCGATCGGGCTGATCTGAAAGGTGCTGAAAAAAGGGGGGAGGGAAAGGGGGCGATTATGAATTTGCTTCTAGGAGTTCGACTGCTTTGGGGTCGGTGCTGGTGGATTGGAGACTGGGGCAGATGAAGATTGGAGGGGAGGCTGCAAAACTCCTGGGTGTAAGCATTGCATCAGACCTGATAACAGATAATGGTAAGAGTTAGGATCAGAATGCAAACTCTTGCTTCCTAGCATGAACACGCCAATCTGCATCTGCTCCTCAGCGGCCCGCTGAATTAAACAGAGTTTCAGTTAAAATAAATATTATGTTGCTTCTAACTCTATTTATATGCAAATATAGCCAAATCACAGTGTAGCCATTTACTATCTTATGTGAATTTAATTTCGTCAGACAGCAACTCAACTATAAATCAGGATTTAATCTAGATAACATCTTGTAAGGTAGAGCTAATAATAATAATGGGCTACGTTCCAGTCACTATTTCATATACTTTCCGTTTTTGACAACAGAAACCATTAAGCTAAATATATCAATGAAAATGTTAGATTGAGAATTTGGGTGTGTTAAAATACGTTATGTGGCCATGGAGAAGTAAAATAATATGCCGCACTGACGTAATGAATATGCGATTTACTTATGACATCATTTGGCAACATCTAGCGAGTTTCAAGCTGGCTTTATTACTTGCGATTGAAAAGTTGGCAACACTGGGCTTGGTTCTGCGTCCGGGACGGAGAATGGAAGAGGAAGCCGGCGTGTGGTGAGTAGCGTGGGTTCTTTCACGGGAGGTTTGCTTTTGGCGGATGAAGAGTGGAGAGAGAGATCGGAGCGCACGAGCTTGCGACCTTGAATGGAAGCCGCGGGCTCCCGTGGGAATTCCGGCGGGGCAGCTGCCTCAATGCTGGCTAGGGCTGGAAGAGGAGCTGGGTCCTCTTGATCGAGCTCAGACGAGTAATCGGAGTTTAGACAGCTTGTCTGGCAGAGCGAGATCATGCAAGAACGGGATGGGAGGAAATCAAGCTCATTAAAGGCGGAGACGCTAGATTCCGATTGGGTGAACGGATAATAGGCTGATTGAGGAATGCGAAGCCAGCCGTGGCTAATTGTTCATACGTGCTTCTCCTGAAATTTGTTTATCAACATCACAAAAACACAAATACATATATATAATTTAGGTAATGTTTATTTTATTTAATGAGTGTTCTATGATTTTAAATTTGGTTATAATAATAACCCCACGGGGGTTATTAAATACTAAAACCTAAATAAATGTATTTAAATAACAAAAATACTAAAATACTACTTAATCGTTGATGTATACATTATTATTGTGAGAGAGTGTGTGTGGATGTTTGTGTGCATGTGTGTTTTTTGACAACACGCCAATTTTCACAGCATTTAATGTTCATTTAAGATCTATAGATGTACTGTACATACTCAATGTTTCAGCTCATTACTCCAAAAGCGATGTTTGGGTTTGACATTTGAGAGATCGAAAGCATATTCGTGAGTTGACTGTAGAAGATGTTAAGTAACTTGTTTGCTTGCTTTTACTGGCAAACACCATTATTACTTTCGGTGGTATTTGATATCATCACATGGCAGCACCACACTGACTAAGAAATTGTTACAGTATAAAGAGCAACACAGTGTAAACTCTTACTATCATTTGCTTTCAGAAAAAAAAAGGTTACACTTTATTTCGATAGTCCATTTAGACATTCTACTAACTATAAATAACTTTGTAACTACATGACTACTGCATGTCAACTAATTCTCGTTAATTCACAACTACATGTCTACTAACTCTCAGAGAAGACTGTTAGGGTAGGTTTATGGTTGGTAGAATAAGTTGACATATACTTGCAAAGTTTAGTCAGTATGTAGTATATTGTCTGCTCATCAAAAAGTGTTAGAAGATATTAAGCAGATAGGCTACTAATACTCTAATGACTGCTAGTTGACATGTAGTTGCAAAGTTACTTACTGTTAGTCGAATATCTAAAGTGGACCATCGAAATAAAGTGTTACCAAAAAAAACACTAAGGTGGTACCTTTTCAAAAGGTACTAAATATTAAATAAAGGTAATATTTACCATTCAGGAGGCTAAAAAGATAAAAACTGACTGGTTAGTATAGGCTCTTATTACAATTTTTATTACATTTATTTTCAGGCAGACCATATTCACGATCATAGAAATTGGTACAACACTTGGTATTCTAACTGAAATGGACATCAGCAACACAATGAAGAGATGAAAGAAAAAGAAATGTAATATGAATAAAGGCTTGTGGCCCCTATTGATTTATGAATATATGATATGCATTTGATATATATGTATTTGTGTGTGTGTATCAAATGCATATCAAATATTAGGATTCTCAGTTCAACACATTTATTCTGGGATGACTTTTTATGGCATTCCAAAGTAAGTGGGTGACCTGGGAAACCTAATATTTTACTAGATTAATGTAATATTTAGATATATATGTGATTTACATGAATGTGATAATACATTGAATGTGCCTTATGTTCTAGCAAAAATAAGCAAATTGTGCTCTATGTGTTTTAATTTTTAATTTTTCAGTCGGTGGTCTCTTCCACCCATTTCAAAAACCCATCTGATCATCTGAGTCATATTGACAGAGAACAACTGAAAATCTCAACCTGGTCTCATAAAAATACGTATGTGCACTTTTTGTGCAATATTATGTACCTTTTCACATACCTTAAGGCCCCGTTATACTTCAAACAAACTTCTTTTTTGTTCTTTGTTTGAGGGCAAAAAGATGTTCGAAAAGCAATGGTATACTGTTTCCGAACATTCTGACACCCCCATACTGCTGGAGGCAGGGTGTAGATTAACCCTCTGGGTTCTGAGGTTACTTTGGGGCCCCTAAGATGTTTTGACATGCTCTGATATTTGTGGTTATTTCAGCTACTTATAACATACTATTGTTTTTGTAATCCGCACAAACTGTGCTACAATAAAATGTGACAAAGGATATTCATGTTTGCATTTTCTAGAAAAAAAATATCATGCGTGGTTAGAAAGTTTTGGGAAAATAAAACTAGCTGAAATAAGGCCGCCGACCCCAGGGAGTTAATGTAAACATGACGCGATGCTCGCACGCAGCCTATAAGTTTGATTCAAAAACAAAGGTTTATTTATTGCATACCTTTTAAATTTAGTTTTGAAATAATTCAGACCCCCTTAAATTTTTCACTCCTTGTTATACTGCAGTCATTTGCTAAATTCATTCAAGTTCATTTTTTCCCCTCATGTACACACATCACCCCATATTTACAGAAAAACACAGAATTGTTAACATTTTTGCAGATTTATTAAAAAAGAAAAACTGAAATATCACATGATCCTAAGTATTCAGACCCTTTGCTGTGACA
>JAUMHE010000069.1:18254673-18281271 GCA_032359235.1 Enteromius mattozi | reverse complement strand
CTGGAGATGATGAAATGAGGAAATCATGGTAAAACAACGGAAACATCTGTACTGCTCAAGGGGTTCACAAACTTTCAAGCAGCACTGTATATATACAGCAAAAAGACTGCTAATAAAATCAGAATTTTGCATGTTGTTTGTGTGTGTCAGTTTGGTCTGCTACATGCTTTGGTTACTCGGTGAACACATCAACTTCATTTCCAGAGCTGCTCTGAGAGTCCCTTCACCAGTGTTTCACCAGTTCATTTGAGAAAATCTACCATCTGATGCACACAAACTCCAGGCTTTTCACTACAACATGCCAAGATAAAAGTGATTCTTTTAAATTAGAAATGTATTGATGTTGTAATAATAATTATAATAATAATCTTTAATAATATAATTTTTTTAATTATTACATTTTAAAACAAAATGAATAATATGAATGAATGCTTTTTTTTTGCCTTCCACTGTTATGCTATTAAATTTTTGGCAAATTATAAATCCAGAAAAATGAAAACAAGAATTTCTGAAAACAACATAGTGCCCTATTCCTGAAAAAAGTATAAATTTTCAGTTCAGTTGATTAGACATGCTTTTTAATTATGAAAATGTAATTATCCCAATTGAATGGAATCCAGACAAAGAGAAAACTGGAACAAAAGCTAAAAAAAATTTTGTGAACATTAAGCACATAACAAAGAGCCTTAAAAATTACATCTTTTTTTTTTTAAGTTTAATAAATTGTCGAAGTGTATAAAATTCATGTTTTTTTTTTGTTATCCTTTTGAATAAAATTAATTGATCTAAACTGATGTAATTCATCTAAAATTAATTTCAACCATTAAAATTAAATTCAGAGATTTAAAATCTGATAATTTGATTCTAGATTAAAATGGGGGGAAAACATAAACATAAAACAAGATATCATAGGGATCTGTTCTACATAATGATTTTATCATTCATCAGCTAAAAAAAAAAAATAATTCTGGAAGTGATACCATAGATATTGTTTCTCTGTGCCAGAGCTGTGGAGTGAACTCTGCTATTGTTTAATATTGAGAATTTTTAGAACTATATCTTTATTGTTATCACCCTTGTTGTGAACAGGCCTTTATCCTGGCATCATAACCAACTGTGACGCTTGTGTAAGCTTTGATCAGTTATTCAGCCCACCAATTTCAGCGGGAGCATCTACTATACAACCAACAGTCCAGAGATACGATCACTGTCAGTGTGAGAGCTTCAGACTGAACCAGAACTGAGAGAGTGGTGTGAGCAGAGAGATTTCAGTGATGAGTAGTGGCAGAAATCTGTGTTTTCATGGTCTCCTCCGCAGCATCAGCGACAGAGCTTCGCCCGCAGCCTGCAGCCTCTCTGACCTAAATACAGACGAGCGGAGGAAAGCTGCTGAGCTTTAGGAAGGATTCTCTCTCTCTTCCTGTGCTGTTTTCTTCTCTTTCTCACCGTTTCTGTCCTCTGACAGTAGATGAACTCATTGGCACCAGTCCGGCTGTTTGATGTCCCACACACACACACAAAGCTTTTCTGCTTATTAACATTTCCTCTGCATTTTCTGTGAAAGAATATCTGTGTGGGGTTCGGTTTTATAATACCATTCAGAAGTCTGCAGACCTCTCTTTTGCTCACCAAGACTGTGTTTATATAGTTACAAAAGCAGTACACATAGTGAAATGTTATTACAATTCAAAAGAACTGTTGTATATACTGATATACTGATTTTATGATCAAGAAACATTTCTGATTATTATCAATGTTGAAAACAATTTTTTTCCTCATGGTTCTTTAAAGGTTGGGAGTTTCCAGCATTTATTTAAAATATATATATATATATATATATTTCATCAATTTATGCAAACTTACTGAATAAAATAATTCTAAAAGTCCTTTTAATCTTATATGGCATGTGGGTAATTATGTTTGGTTACAGTTGCAAACTTGTTTTGTGTGTGCGTGTGTGTGGTTTTTGTTTTTGTCACTTACACAACACACACAAGCTGGCCTCGGCACTGGCTTCTTATGCTAATGTGCTATTGTGTTTTCAAGACAAGCT
Source organism: Enteromius mattozi (assembly GCA_032359235.1). Classification (NCBI taxonomy): domain Eukaryota; kingdom Metazoa; phylum Chordata; class Actinopteri; order Cypriniformes; family Cyprinidae; genus Enteromius; species Enteromius mattozi. The sequence goes on along the minus strand of JAUMHE010000069.1, from coordinate 18,279,218 downwards.
GTTTCTCACTGTGCGTGTGTGTGTGTGGTTATGCGTCTTTCCTGGCTCATTCAAATGAGTGTCACGTTATGCAGTTGAAATCTGAGCTTCTGCGGAGTGTAAAAGGCAGTGAATCTTCAGCCTGTTTCTGTGCTCTGTGTGTGTGTGTGTGTGAGTCTGTCTGCTGTCTGGCTCTGCAGGTGACTGACTGACTGAATGACTGACTGCAGTGGCTCTGATGTGACTCAGTGCTGCGTGAATCCACATGTGCGTTTGTGTGTGTTTTTGGTGCATTCAAGGGTGAATTGTGTGTGTGTGATAAGTAGACTACAAGAAGTGTTCACGGTAGAGCAGTGTAAAAGGAGTTTTACATTTCTGTCATCTCAGAAGAAGAGCTACTTCTGTATAAAGCGCTTTTTTTTTTTTTTGTTGGCTGTGGGACTTTTATTTTGGCAGGACTGAGGACGCCAATACCTGAATCCAGACATTAGGTCCTTGAAGCTTGCTTACAAATGCATTTGCTGTTTCTGAATTACAGCATTTACTTCCTTTTTATTCATGTTTTATTTCTTTTTTCGAGGACAGTACTATAAATTAAGTTCCTTAAAGCGATTGTTCACCCAAAGACGAACATTTTGTCATTTACTGAATCTCATGTTGTTGTTTTTTTATAACAAATCACTTGATGGTAGCCATTGATGCCCATTGTATAGATAAAAATACTGTTGAAATCAATTGCTACCATCAACTTTGTGGTTACCAACATTTTTTAAAACTATGCAGGTTTGGAACAACATGAGTAAAATTTTAGGTGAATTATCGCTTTATGTATAATCTGTTTATGTTGCTGTTTATTATCCTATTGATTAATTTTCAAATGATATATTTCTAATTTAGTGAATATTATATAAAATAAAAGCAAATTTATATCAGCCATTGCCCACCCTTCTCTCCAAAATATCAGCATTAGCCATCAAAAAATCCATATCAGTTGACCAGAATTCAGTACCAAGTAGATGCTAAAAATTTCAGTTAACGATGCCAGTGATTTTACAGTTTCCAGTAATCTCTTAAATTGATATCTGAGAGATATACTGGTCCTGTATTGACTTATGAAGTTTTGAGACTATATCTATGATGTAATCTCTATTTATGGTTTACTTTTTCTAGTAGTTTTTCAGTCATCAATGGAGCAGATAATCAGATGTCTGTCTCTTTCTTCTGTCTGCAGGAGGAGGTTGAGCGATGAATAAGCTACGGCAGAGTTTCCGGCGAAAGAAAGACGTTTACGTGCCAGAGTCTAGCCGGCCGCACCAGTGGCAGACAGATGAGGAGGCCGTTCGTGGGGGCAAATGCTGCTTCGCCGTCAAGGTAATACACACACACACACACACCTGTGCTGAGGCACCTGCAGCTGTCAATCATTCTCACGTGGTTAATGCTAGAGATTACTAGAGCTTTGAGGGACTTGTCAACTGCTGTTGTGCCTTGACTCTGGCACAGATCACACCACGCCACAACCTCAGTGTGTGTGACCCATTTTGGAAAATACTTGATGTGGTTTTTGATATGAGAGATGTTACAAGAATAGCTCAACAAACATATAAAAATAATAATACAGCAATAAAATAAATGTTGAACCTTGACCTTTGCTTTAAATATGATTTTAATCTTAAAGTATTTCCTCACACATGGTTCTCTAGGTAAAAATGTAAAAAAGACTAAATCTGCCACCAGTTATTCTGCAGGTCCTTAAAAACTCTTAATGTCTTAAATATAGTTTTATCAAAAAAAAAAAAAAATATATCTGAAATATCTTCTTATGGTATAACAAAAACCTTATATTTTCAAGAAGTACTAAAATTGTGGATAGGAAAAGCACAAATTGCAATAAGGCCCAGTGTAATATTTGTTTAATACGTTATATGAAAAAAGGTCATGTATATCATTGTTTCAAAGGTTATTAAACTAGAAATGGGTCAGAATGGTTGATTAGCAAGTTTAGTTTTCAATTATTTTTATTTTATAGAAGCTACAAAGAGATTAAAAAAAAGCAAGCAAGTAAAAAAAATGTAATTGATACTCGATTTCATTGAGAGTGTTTGTTTGTTTTGTTGGCTGTTCACAGTCATGTGATTGCCTGTAATCTTTAGTGGTTCTGCACAGCCCACACCGTCCTTAACCTGCTTTTGATGTGTGTCTGATTTACCACATTTACCCACAATCCCACAAAGAGAGCAGCTTGAAACCAAAGACTCCTCTTTATTCTGACCATCAGCGCTCCTCTTCTCCTGTAGCGCCTCTGTGCTTTTAGTCTGCTTTATTGTATCATAGCGTAAGGTCACAGTAAATTGGTGGCCTGTGGCGGGATGGTGTCTTTGTGTGTGTGTTTTGTGTTGTGTCCTAGATTCACATTTCTAGATTCTTATTTCTCCTCCTGCTGATAATAAAAATATACTGTGTACAGTGAGTCAGTGTTTTGTATGGTTTGAGGTGAGGTGCTTTTGAAGCAGTATGACATCAGTGAAAATAGTTGTTTTGATCTTTGATCATTAGCTATCACTTTACTTAGTGCTCTTTTTACATGTATTAGAAATGTAATTCATTTTCTTGTTGTTTTTGCTCTAAAACATGAAATGTGGAGTTATCTGCTTAAATCTTGCTAAAAAACCTTTAATATTTAAAAAAATATATATACTTTCAATGAACTTAAATTTAGTAAATTATCTGTTTGTTTTTTTTAAGTTGTTATTATTAATCAAAATAACACAACTGCAGTTTGATTGATAGGCTAATACTTGGAATGCTCAATAAAAAATGTAAAAAAACGTGATTTCTGAAAAAACAAAAATGGAGTTATCGGTTTTTGCAAATTAACTCTTCATATGCAGGGCTTAATAATACAGACAGTTGACTCAGGACAGCTGCCCGAACTGTCCTGACAGAACTACTGTCCTGATCGGGCCAGTGCTGCGTTGTCACAAAAGTTTGGCGTTTGCATGTGTTTAATCCTTTGCCAACTGAAATGTTCATGTGCAAGAAGTGAGATCTGGAGCGTGCCAATCTTGCATTGAGCTCTCTCTCACATCTTGCATCGAACAGACACATTTTTTTTTGGTGAGCTTCACACTTACAGCCAGTTATCATTAACTAAAACAGTCTGAACTCTGAAGCGCAGTAGATCGAGTTTTTGATACCTGGCTTTGTTTTAACGCTACGTTTTTGAATGTACGTGATGAGCAGTTGACACACAGCGTTGGTAGTGTTGAGGACACACTGGTACTGCTGAAGAGGAGCAGCTCTATGAATAACTCTGTGCCCATTTCCCAGCTAAATCACTGCTCTGTTCTATTACAGGCTGTGGAAAACGGCTGCACCGGTGGTTATAGACAGCTGCTTTTCTCATTCATGCTCAATAACTGGTTCAGAGCCAGGTTAGAAGCCATGTCAGACAAAGACCAGACCTAAAAACCTAATTTACCAGCTCTCTAAATGAATGTCAAACTCCAGAGCATCACACAATCATCTGAACACTGGATAAATCGAAATAATTTCTGATCTGTTCTAATAGTCTATTACTCTAATTGTTTCTTCGGTGAAAGCCATTTAATGTGATAATGCACTCATATATGTAGTTGGTAATATGACAGGACTTGTGTCAGGGGTTTTAAAATAACCTTTTATTTATTTATTTTAATATATTAATTTTAAGACAAAGGTCATAGAGGTTTGAAAGTATATGACAGAATTGTAATTTTTTGGTAATCTAATGCTTATTATTTTATATATATATAGTCAGATTATTAAGCATTTGTGAAATTCATGAAAATTGCTGATATTTAGCTTTATGGGGCGGTTTCCCGAACAGTCTATAAGACTAGTCCTAGATTAAAATAAATGTCAGAGCTGTCTAAACTGAAAAAAATACGTTAGTGCCATTGTTATTCTTAAAATGATCACAAGTGATTCTTTTTTGCAAGGCATGTTTGTAAAAACTACTTAAATGTCCTCATTAAATGAAGGCCTAGTCCTGGCCCCTAAATATCCTACTGTATCATATTTGATGCACAAATGTCTAATGCCTCATAATGATCAAACCTCTTAATGAGCTTCACTGTACTTGATTATCCATAAAATCATATTCAAATAGGAGTCTTAGGTATGATCGCCAGGCTTTTTTTGGGAGTGTTTATTCTATATTATTTTTGATCATAAAACTAAGCATTTAAATATTTTCTTTCTAAGACATATTATTGGAGATACAGAGTGACAACTGATATTTATCCTTAAATGCAAGTGTCAGCTATGCTGTGATAAAGATCTCATTGATTTACATTACAAGCATATCAGAATTTCATCTTACTTTTTGGCCATATGTGACTCTGAAGTCCCTGGGGTGTATTTGTAACAATAGCCAAAATGCATTGTATGGGTCAAAATAATCAATTTTTCTTTTATGCAAAATATCATTAGGATATTCCATGAAGATATTTTGTAAATTTCCTACCATAAATATATCTAAACAATGTAACACTTTTTATTTTAGGCCCTTTTAACTAGTTGCTCATTAGCATGCATATTATTAGAATATTAGTCCAGGGTCACATAGAAGGTAATAAAAGTAACTCCAAATCAGCATGTAAAGAAAATATCTTTAAAAGAAATCTTGTGTGGAGCAAGCCCCAGATCCGCGATACTATGGTCTATCAGCACAACTCTACTTTACAGGCTCTTAATTGATATTCCAGGCTGGACAGGGTTAATAAGCAGGTGCACACATGACTCGTGGTGCTCTCATATGTGACTCTGCTGATGTCACAAACTGACAATAGTAGCTCCTGAGCTCTGTGTGCTTTACTAGGGGAAGGGGAAGCACTTCCTGTAAGCACAATAGCTGCTCGCCTCTTGGTCTGACCTTAGTCCCAGGAGTCTCTTGGGGCGAGACGCAGTGATGTCTTGTACCAAAGCGTTCTGCTGCTGGTAGAGGAGGGCGCCGCTGTTTCCGCACATTGAGTGTCATTGGCCACCGCTCTGCTAGTTTCAGCATGACCTCTTCCTGCTGGGACAGGAAACCCTGAGTCACTGTTTCAAAGCTAAACTACTGTTTCTGTGTGTGTCTGTAGTATCTGGGGCACGTGGAGGTCGAGGAGTCTCGTGGCATGCACATCTGTGAAGATGCCGTCAAGAGATTGAAGACGGTAGGTGTACAAACGCACACAGACTTCCTTCATCGGTCACATCTCCAGAGCTGGGACGACATCTCCTGTTCTTCACCTCAACAGTCTCTTCACTCTGTGTCTTCCTCCGCTCACAACACTACTCTTTTTTTCTTTTTTTTTCTTTTTTTTTCTGCAGTCGACACCAAGTGATCTATTTAAAGCGTGTCTGTCTCCTCCTGCTGTTCTCTTCCTCTTCTGCTGCTCTTGCTCATGCTGTCACACATCAAAACTAAAAGCTTCAGGTTTGATATAAGTTGAGCTCAGTCGAAATATGTTGATTACACATAAAAAGATTGTCAGCTTGTGGTGCTTTTCTTTTCAGGGTTCTTTGATGAATAGAAAGCTATAAGATCATTATTTAAAATCTAAAACTTCTCTTACAGTTTATGCTACCTTTCAAAACTTTGGGGTCAGTCATATCTTCCCTTAATTTTGTGAAAGAAATTAATACTTTTATTCAGCGAGGATGTGTTAAAAAGTGATAGCAAAGAGACTTATATTGTTAGCTGTTAATAAATGCTGTTCTTTTTAACTTTTTATTAATCTAAGGATCCTGAAAAAAGTATCACAGGTTCCAAACAAATGTTAAACTTTTTTTAACATTGATAATAAATCGGGATCGTGTGACACTGAAGACTGGAGTAATGATCCTAAAAATTAAGCTTTGGTTGCAGGAATAAATTACAATTTATAATGTGCTAAAATAGAAAACTATTATTTTAAATTGTAATAATATATTTAAAATATTACAGGTTTTTTTTTCTATATATTTGATCAAATAAACTCCCTCAATGAGCATAAAAGATTTCCTTAAAAATCTTACATGTACCAAACTGAGCGTAACTTCTTTTGAACCTGATATATTCTTTAGTTTTTCTATTCTATTTTACCTTTTCTGAGCCCTGTATCTCTTTCCTCTGTCATCTGATTTCCACCCAAACGCTGCCAGAGGATTTGTGAAGTTCTCTCAGAATCAGCCCTGTTTGTGTTACTACATAACCTGCCCACAAACCAACATGCACTCTGTTTATAAGGGTTTCTAGTTTTGATAACATTGTTAACATCCAAAGCTGTTTAATGAGCATCACATAAATCATTTAATTTCAGATTTACATAGGGTGAAATAACTTGACAGCACAGCAAAAAATTGGAAGCCAGTGTACAGACTTTTTGGTGATTGCTTTGAAAACGTTATATTTTATGAAGACGTTATTCTGAATGCAGAGAACAGGTATGTTATCATTCAGCCAAACCTCAACACGTAAGCCCACGGTCCGCTGGAGAGGGACAGGCGTGAGCTTCCTGTCTCGACAGCGTCCAGCGGAAGACATTCCATTCTTCAGGGAAAGGAAGTCCAGTGCAGTGCTGTCTATTTTCCACGTTGACAAGGCCTCGCTCGCCTCCACCCAGGTTAAGCTCTGGAGAAAATAGAGTCCTGATATTTGTCACTTTCCACCTGACGGCTTCCTCTGAGTTATATCTTCTTCGTCTGACCTTCTGTTAGAAAGGATTGCTGCATTTAATCACAATAGTGATACTTTATTCTTTACAGTTTACTCAGTTCCTTTTCTTGTAACTGTTATTTCAATATTATTGAGATCCTTTTACATATTTTAGTAATATTTTGAGTTTGTTTTTATATTTGATATAAATATTTTTCATATTTATGTATATTTATAGTTTTAAATTTAAAGTTATAGTGATTTTGTTGGATGTTTTATTTTAAGTAATGATAATTTATGATGAGTTTTTGATGGTTTGATTTTAGTTTTAGTTGCAAAACGACAATTTAAAAATACTTACGAAAATATTTACTACATTCCAGCAGACGTTAAACCAACCAAGCACAATTTGCACAAAATGAGTTAGTTACTAAAATATTATTTTTGGCCATTTTTGAGACCCCCTTCTTGAATCAAACATCATTTCACTCATTATACAGTAACCAGCAACAACCACCAATTCTTTTTCTCATAGAAGACCTGAGATGCAGCACTAAGCAGTCTTTTGCTGTCAGTGCTTTGTGCTTTTAATAACTTTAATAATCTGTGCTTTGCATCTTTCTCAAACACTTTTAAATACTTCCACATTGCTGATGTGTTTGCTGAATTAGTGTACACCTCTAATGGATCACTTCACATCATTGTTTAATACAATTTATTCAGTATTTTGGTTGCCAAACATTCGGTGCATCCCTACTTTAAATCCTGTTTCTTACACTCTTTTTTTTTTTTTGTATACTTTTTTCTTACACTCAATTTCGCAAAATCTGTCAAAGAAAAGAACTTCATTTCTCAATCCAGTTGATAGAACCAGTATCAAAGCTGACAGATGTCTGCGTGCTCTGTGAATAAACTCCCACACGTCTGGGAAGGCCTGCTTTCACAGGGAGTAATAAAATGGGAATTCAACTAAAAGTGAAAATTGGTTCATTTAATCTATTCGTTTTCAAAACCCCATGACTCTTACCCCAGAGTGTCTTAAGCTGCTCTTTTCTATGCAGTGAAAGTGAATGATGACCTCAACTGGCAAGATTTTCAAAGCATGATTTTCAGTGAATAAAGACTTCGGTTTTGGACTTTTGATCACAAAGCGCTCAGGTGGTTTCAGAAAGCTTGGACTATAGTGAGCTTGATAGCTACTGATCGCATCCACTTTCATTTCATGGTAAAGCTGCATGATTTAGCAAAATGTTATTATGATTTAAAATGCAATTTAAAAAACTTTAAAAAAAGTTTTTTTTAAAGTTTAATGTGCTTGTTTGTAGGGCTGCACAGTAGAGATGCATCGATTAACCGGTTTCGCTATTAACCACCCTTTAAATCATCACGGTTAATTAATTGTAATTGTTTTCTGTTACACAGAATGGCTTGCGCAAAACTAAAGCAAAGTTACACTAGCAGTGCACCAGCTTAAATGACGAGCTTATAGAGACACGGACCACCGAGGCTACTACACACATTATTAACTGTGACAGAGGGGCCAAACAGATTTATTTCCACCAAACTGCTGCTAAAGAGTGCATATGGTATAACAGACGGCTAGCTGTACATTGAGTGATTTTAATGCACGACGTGAACCACCTGACGCGAAGCTACGAGAGCTCATTAGCTCAGCATTGTGCCCGCTTCAGATAAGAAAGAGACGAAAGTGCGACCTCATTTACAAAGATCACATTTACTTAAATCAGTTATCTTCTCGAATTAAGTATTCGATCGATCGAGAGAGAGAGTGTTGCGTGTGTGAATTACTCTACGTGCGTCTGTGCGTCTCTCCTGTTTGTGTTCTCCTGAATGTTTGTATACGTGTGCAGTGCAATCTTCAATCTCACAAACCAAAATAATAGACATCATCTTCTCAGGCCACATGTAAAATCATATAAATTATTTTCAACATTATTAACATCAATAACCTACGTAGGCTTATGGATGACAGTTGATTATAATAATATTTTAATATTTTAAAATAATAATGATAGCAGCGTTTACTGTCACTGAGATGCTGAAAATACCAGCTCACGAGTTGCTCACGTGTAATTGAACACAGTGCCGAACACTTCATAACATTTATATTAATGTTAATAAAGCAGCAGATTTGATAATACAATTGAGCCAAATCACGATTTTGATCTTATTTAGAATAATCGTGCAGCTCTAGTCCGAGTCATGAAGACAAACACACTGAACATAACTAATGACATACAAGCTTTAAAGAGGCAGCTTAGATAGCTTAGAACAGATAAGTCATCTCACATGACCCTGTAACCTACTCAAACCATCGCTCTGACAGTCCAAACATCATTATTTCCCGAACTTATTAGACTAATTAAGTTACCATCACTGTAACCCGGAGCACCAAATCAAGCGTGTGTGTGTGTGTGGAGCGTTCTAACGTAATGAGATTTCCTGTCACTGGAAGCTTGCCACCCGTGTCCAGGAAGTCCATGTGTCTCTGCAGAGGCTCATCTTTATTGATGTCATCCACTTGTGTTTGTTGTTTATTGATACTGTGCTAGCTGTACCTAACATGATAAATGTGTTTATGAAGCCAGTTTCTGGAACCCTTGAATCCCTCACTTTTTAATTTTTTTCTCTGTGCTCATCACGGTGTATGTTAGGATGATGAAATCATCAAGAATATAAGCGCCATGTCATGCAGAGGCTTTTCGTGAGGTTTCAGTATGTTAGTTTAACCTTCAGGTTTCTGAAGGATGAGAGCACACATGTACTTCCCAAGTCACACACCGACTGTTTGTGCTTGCTGATGATCTTTAACCTCTAACGGTTGGGATTTAGGAGGCCACAAACTACCTTGTTACTTCCTGTTTTCCAATGCGTTTCTAAAAAACGTGAAACCTTTTACCAGTTAAAACAGACGGGCTCCAAGGGTTCAGATTTTTAAAAAGGAAGTGTAGAAACAACTTTTAAGTCAGGATTTTGAGGTATATTTTTTTGTCACTTTAGATGCTGAAAATGTTATTTTTTATGTTTGTGTACGTACGTTTTTTATTTTTATTTTTTTAGTTGGGTTACTACTAATATTTTTTTATGTGATCTTAGAAGCATTTCAAGCTCTGTTTTTTTGTGTGAGCCTGCAATAATGTACAATTTTGTTCATTGATTATTCATTGTTTCGTAAGTTTTAGTCATTTCGTTTCTCAGATTATCAGTAGTTTTTACTTTAACTAAATGAAAATGATAAACGTTGCAACTAGATGAAATGAAATAAATTTAAATAGTAACTTCTTTAAACATTCAGCTTTAGGCTGAGACAAAACATGTTTGAAATACATGGGAATAAACATGTTTGCAGTCATTCGGTGCATGCATAATATGCATTCAGATACTTCTTGGCTGCTTCAAATACATCATTTTCCATGTTTTTCTGAAATTAAGTAATTTACAAGTGCCAGATGTGAATCATGCTCATTTGTTGTTGTCTTCTGAATGTTCCTTCGCATCCAGCTGAAATTAATTATATTACTTGAAAAGTTACTGCCCTGTGTTTGTGGGTCGGGTAGGCAGTAAAAGTGGAAACCCAGGCTGATTCTGAGAGAAAGAAGAGCAAAAGGACATTTTGGTTTCTTTCCTCTAGTCTTTCCTGTTTTTCTTCACCTCCAGCTCCTGTATTTCTGTCCGTCTACATTCAGCTCTTGCTCAAGATGTCTAGCATCAGTGGCAGTTATTACCCATGAACCCTGTCCTCCTCTATCTGTTTGCATATGTACTGAAGTGAATCCATTATGATGTTCTCTTTTTCTAAGCAGGTTTGTTGACATGAGCCATTAAAAGCATCTCGAACCTCTCTGACCCCTTAAACCTCTTTTCTAACCCACTGAGCATCGCTTTCCTTCTGCTTCTGTGTATGAGCTTACACGTGTGGAAAGCAACAGTAACTTTAACCGTAACATGTAACCTCCACCTCTTTCTGTGCCTTAACTGAAGATGTGGGCTCATTAAATAATGGTTTTGCTGGTCACGATTACTTGAACTGAAACCCAAACCTCAGTTAAGGGACATGAAGCCAGTGTTGATGAGAGGAAGTGAGTCTTAGGCTTGGTGAACGGTGCACTTCTTGTTTTACGAAGGCCACATACACACTGGAAGGTTTAGGGAATGATGAGGCATTTCTGCAGTGATCATTCCACATGTAAATGAAATTCAGCAATCAGATCTACTTCCCTACACATGATGGTTGGCGTAGTGAATAACCGCTGCAACGCTTTGGAGTCACGTAGCTGTAAACAAGAAACATGATGCGGGCGGGTTGAGAATTCAGTAGTAGATTGCATCATCATACCCATAAATAACCTAACACTGTGTGTACACTCTTAAAAAGAAAACTTCCCCAAAAAACCTTCAAGTAAACTGTTCTTATAAGAACTATGAAGAGAATGTTTTTAATATCTAAAGAACTTTTTTTTTTTAACTATAAAGAACATTTTGCACAATGGAAAGATTCGATGGATGTAACAAGTTCTTCATGGAACCATCAATACTTAAACTAAAAATAATTAATTTGCTAAATTATTAATGTAAGTGGTCACAATCAATTTACTTTAGCTACATTTACAAATTTAGTTGACTAATTTTCAACAATGTGTAGCTAGTGCATTTTTAAATGTAGCTTAAATAATTTTTTGCAACCACTTGCCTTAAAAAAATGTGTAACTTTTTCTTTAGTGTAATAAAGATGCTTTATTTTGAGAGTGTACAGAATTGATTGCTTTTTAGCTGCAGTATGTGTCAGTGTTATTTTAGTATAGCTGAAAAATATTATAGTTTAAAATTTAGTTTTTAATTTACATTTTAGTTGAAGCTCTAAGTTATTTATTTAGTTTTTTAAGTCAATGTTTTGTTTTAATAAACTAAATGAAAATGTGAAATTTTACTTTGTTAAATTTTAGTTTAGTTCAAGTAACATACTTTTTTTTTTTTATGGTTTAAGCTAAAGTTGACGGTAATAAGCCTGTTGTGTATGTGGCTGAAGAGGGATTTGAACTCCTCACACTGACTCTTCCTCTCTCAGCTGGGGTGTGTGTTTGTAGTGAAGACTGGAGCCGATATCAGTTCTTTTCTTGTGACTCTTTTGATGTCATGAGAGGTCATCAGAAGCTATCCTAATGAACTACTGCCATCACTAACATCATAACACCATTCATTTAAAAGAATAGTTCACCCAAAAATCAGATTCTGCCATGATTTACTCACCCTCATCAAAATCTGTATGGTCTTTGTTACATGAAACAAAAAAATTAGGAAATTTTGAGTGTTTAGGCTGCTCTTTTTCATACATAGAAAGTGAACAGAGACGGAAGCTGTTGAGTTTAGAAAAAGAAAACAGAAAAAGCACCATAAAAATAATCAGTGTGACATGTAGTACTGCATGATAATGATCATTTTGTTAGTAATGTTATGTTTTTCAGAAATTTCTTTTTAACACTTGTTCAGAATTATTGCATTTTCACATGAGCATGAACCAAGAAAATGTTAACTTGTATCGCAGGGTTTATTGCACCTCTTTTAGTTTTATGGTAAAATATAAGCTCCTCAAAACATAAAAGCATGCAACTCCAAATATTAATTACAATAATACACATATTATGTTCATGTTTTCACAACCTGGTCTCATAAAAAAATATGTACCTCTGTGCAATTTTTGTGCAACATCTTTGTATGTACCTTAATGCAGGTTTTGCCACCGTTTCAAGGAGATATGACCACTGAGTCGCACTTCAAGTTGCATGGTCTGCTTTTATGATTTCTCATTTTTGTAGCTTAGCAGCATCCGTCTACTTTTATTGAATGAAAAAGATCAGATTACATGTTTTGCCTAACATCTGTTAGAGCGTCATATTGGTTTAAAGCAAGTGAGTGGATTATTCATCATGGGTGAGCTATTCCTTCAAGAGTAGTGAAGTAATCAAACTCACATAGTAATAATCCTAGAACAGTAACAGCACCAATAACATGGACACACATCACTCTTAAATTGCACTCGTGGTGAGTCTGACGGCTGAATGGTGAGCTAGGTGTTATCTTCCCCCCCCCCCCCCCTCCTTTCCATACTTCACCACTTTTAACCATCAAAACCCATCAATCCAGAGTCTGTCCTGATACACACTCACAGGACATTGTGTTCATTTGTAACCCTCTCCTGCCTTTTCCTCCCACCAACATCCCCTTATCAACCTCCATTCCAGGACAGAAAGTTCTTCAAGGGCTTCTTTGCAAAAGTAAGTTCTGCTGTGTGCATTTATGTATCGTCCAGAAAATACTCTGCGCAAGTACATGAACTCGAGCGCTTCTAGTTACTCAAGCTTGATCGTTGCTTCTGTTTATAATCATAATGCCAAATCATGCAGCATTCAGTGTAGCTTAGGGGTGTGCGATATGACGATTTTTGATCGTGGAGAATTTTTTTTTCTCTGCTTTTTTAGAAATATCAGAGTATCGTACTATTTTATCATCTGCAGTTCTGACGCCTCCGTCTTAATATGCTGTACAACGCGACATACATTCACATCAGTGTTAACTCAGTGGTAGAATTACACTCTAAAACACTGCACTTATTCACAATCACAAAAGTAGATTATTTGCTTTAAACTCTTGCCGATTAAACATTTCATATGTGTGCGGTCCGGATGCGCTTTTCCAGTGCGTACACCTGAAGCACGCGCGCACTAAAAGCCTGTCCAACAGCGCCTAATTACTGACGATATTTATCACATCTGATTGTGGTAATACTGTCAAAAACACACAGCGTTAAACACCGTTTCTTTGTCTAAAGTGAAAGTAAACAATCGAGAAAAACAGATGAGTGCCAGTATATTAGATGCGTGCAGCTCTTAAAGGGACAGAACTAAACATGCTGCCGCTTGTTATTAAAGGGATAGTTCACTCAAACAGTATAATTGTGTCATTATTTACTCACGTGACCCAAACCTGGATTAATTTATTTCTTGTGCTAAACACAAAACAAGATATTTTGTGCAACCAAACAGTCCCTGGTACTCATTGAATTTAATATAATGTTCAACAGAAAAAAGAAACTCATTCAGGTTAAAATGACCTGAGAGTGAGTAAATGATGGATGTAGTAGTGTTAACTCAATACTCCTAAATACAGCTACTATACCTGAAAAATAAAAACACTTCGTATTATGTTTATTTGTAATGCGTATCTGTTCGGACAACAAAGATAAAATAATGACAACAGTTTCTAACTTTGCTCATTTTGGCCTAAATATCTGCCATTCTTTTTATTTTATACTTGGTTACCTTTAAAGACTTTGTTTTTATAAAAAAGGCAAATTAGTTTGTCTGTACTGCTCAGACAACTTGCAAAATAGTAAAATCAATGACAAAGAATCATGATAAAATCGTGAATGGTGATATTTCTGAAAAAAACCGTGATATTTTTGCCCTATCGCCCACCCCTAGTGTAGCTGCAAGGGCGCTGTAACAGTCGACTTCTTCTGCAGTCGATATTCTCTTTCAGTTTAGCTGCTGTCATGATGGAAAATGTGAATGAATAACACATCTGACGTTTGACAGAAACATCACCACCCGCTTGAGATTAGGTCGACTGATTTTGCAGATACCTGTAACTAAAATTGTAAAACATGTCCAATAACTGATTAAAGTAAATTAAACTTCTGTCAACTGTCATTCAGTCTTGATATGTACACAGTGGTGGCTGAACATGAGTATTTTCTGCAGCTAAAAATGTTTTAAATCAGTTATTTCTATCTTCTGCTGTAGTGTGTCAGTAGGAACTATCAGTTTACATTTCCAAACATGCCATTAATAGTAATGATCCAGTGAGATTTTTGTTTGCTGCACAAAGAGATCTGATCTGATCATCATCAGTCTGTCTGGAGTGACATAAAGAACAAACTGAGATGGATTAGATCCAGAACTGTGGAGAACAACATCTCCAAGATGCTTCAAGAAAGATACCTGCAAAGCTCTGAGAAACTCTGCTCAAGTGCACCTAGAGCAACAGCTGCTTTAAACGCAAAGATAGCTCACACCAAATGTTGATTTAGTTTAGTTAATAGAAGTTAATGGATAAGGAAAATCTATTTATGATGTTAGTTTTGACAGCAACATCATTTTACACAAGTGCCTTCTAACAGTACTGTAGTTTTGCAGGTAGGGTTCTTGAAGCATCTTGGAGATGTTGTTTTTCTGGATTTAGTCTGTATCAGTTTGTTCTGTTTTTCATTGGCTTCAGGATGATGGACCCAGAATTGTTTCCAGGTTTTTTCCTACAAATATAGGTCATCACTGCAGCACTCTATTATTAATGTAATTGTACAAAATGGATAATTTATTGTACCATGACTATAGAATGATAACTGGGATTGTATACAAACCTAGGCCTTTTTCCTAAAGCAAAGTGTAGGCAAATGTCACAGTTAGGGCTGGACAATATATTCACATCCACAATATATTCATGCGCATCTCATCAGTAAAGCCGGTTCTTTGATTGACGGTAAATGTCCATCACCTGTTTTTTTTTTTTTAAATGGAGCGGCAGTTAATCAAAGAACTGGCTTTACTGACGAGGTGCACATGATTATATCGTTCAATATATTGCCCAGCACTGGTCACAGTAATCTGCAGCTGGTGTAATTTCACCTCTAGAGGGCGCTGATATGCTGTACATCATACAACTTGCAGTCATTGTTTATTCAATCCGTTTTTAAAATCAGCATATTGGTCAACCTATGCTTACGATTCCTGAGATTTGCGATAAAGCATTGAATGTTAAATGTGCGCAATGGGATTGCACGATTGCGATGCATTGCACAAACATTCAGATGTGTGTTTATGTACTTGCAAAGAGTAAGTTTGTGGCTAAAACGTGTGAGTGTGTACACTTCTTCCCCTACTGATAGATTAGTTTGCTCCTAAAACATGTCTGGAGCAATAGAAGAGTGCGTGCAAAAGGGCAAATTGAGTTTCAAAACTCATCTTGTCTTCTTTCATCTAACAAAATTGTGCAAGAGTGTGTGTGTGTGTGTGAGAGAGAGAGAGAAACAGCTGATTTCTGCACTGGTAAGTGTGAACACTCAAAGCTCCCCGAATCAGGATGTGTGTTTGTTTGAGTAGTTCAAGTCTACAGTTTCTTTCTTTCTTTCTTTCTTTCTTTTTTGCATTATACGACATGCAGCCTTTTCCTAACACTGCTGTAACCTTCTCAAAACTCAATGTTTTTAACTGTTCTCTATTTTCAGGTGTTGTTGATAGATGAAAGTGCATTTGTGTGAAAGTCGAAGAGGGTGAAGGGCCTCAACCAGGGAAACTTGTGGGAAAATCATCTCTCTTTGTGTGTCTGTCTTCCTGTCTGACTCTCACTCTGTGTGTTGTGTGTGTCCTCACAGGCAGGTAAGAAGGCCGTGCGAGCGGTGCTCTGGGTGTCTGCAGATGGCCTGAGGGTCGTAGATGACAAGACAAAGGTACTGAAGGACTGATCCACAAGATAACCACAGTATTGATACACACAGCACAGTAGATCAAAACAACGGGTTCGCTGTTGATGAAATGACAGAAATGAAATGTTATATATGTAAATGGCTTTAGAAGACTTTGAATATCGTGTATGAACACTGACCACGTTCATGATGCTTTTTTAATGCTCTTGTGTCACTGAAAGCTTCAGTCCTATTCATTGCAAATGCATAGCATGGAAAAAAACAGCATGTCTTCCAAATGTCTTTTTGTTTTTTTTTCTTCCTCCCCTCATGAAAGAGGTTCGGATCAGCATGCGGTGCAGGTGGATGAATCAGTACTGGTATATTCATGCACAATTGTCATGTTCAGCGTTTTCTGCCACCTGCTGGTGAGAGTCAGTTGTTGCTCACTGGTGCATGAAGGCCTGCTGGATTTCTGGATGTCTGGCAGATGGTCCACTTAGCTGCGTATGAATGCTGAAATGTTTTTAATGTGTACAAGCTGTAACTGATGCAGATCTTCTCAGATTTGTAATGAAAATCGTTTATAAATCTGTTGTTAACAAGTCTCTGATTTGTAGTTTTCCACCAAAAATATTTGAATGTTATTCACAGCCACAAATATACATTTATCTTCTTGTTCTATAAAATAATTATTATTATTAAATACTCATATTCTCAGAACTGTACTTCAATTCACATTGTACGTTTACATTTAGTCATTTAGCAGACACTTCTATCCAAAGCGACAAATAAGGACCATGGAAGCAATCAAAATCAACAAAAGAGCAATGATAACCAAGTGCTGTAACAAATCTGTTATTTATATATATATATAGAGAGAGAGAGAGAGAGAGAGAGAGAGAAAACAAGCAATTATTAAATGAAAATTTCACCTAAAAGGGGTAAGTTATTTTTAAAATAAAAAAATTAGAATAGAGATTGCAAGAGTTATAGGGTCAAACAAAGTTGGAAGAGATGTGTTTTTAGTCGATTCCTCAAGTTTCTTGAAGGACTTAGTTGGGCAGGTCATTTCACCATTTCAAACATTTCATTTAAGTGTCTGTAAAAGTGATTTTGTACCTCTTTGGGATGGCTTTAAGATTTTAAGGCCGATAATTAAAAATTTTCTCAGTTTCTGCACCCTACAGGGCTCCAGACAAAAAAAATCGGTTAAGGAGCCATTGGCTACTAAAAGAAAAAAACTTAGGTGCCAAATTATTTTTGTTTAGGTGCCACAAAATAAACATGTTTTATTTATTTATGTTTTATTTGAACTTGAATAATACAGTCACAAAGAATTGTTCATTACATAGAATCTGTCCCAGTATCATGGACCATAAGCATCACCTGACCACTGAGTGCAGTTTGGGCTCCTCCTCAATTCATCCTACTTAGAGACATGTTATTATTATATGTCTTTTACACATTCAGTAAAATGCAATTTTATAGGAGGAGTTGAATCATGTAGACAACAGGTTCAAAATATCAATATGCAATAGCGCGTAAATATAGCAAAATGCTCCTCTTTATAGTAATTTTTCTAGCTGACTGTGCTTATGGGCACCGAATGGTTATTCTGAGGTAAATGTATTATTACACTGCAGTGTTTATTTTATGCAGTTTGAACGAGCTTTAAGACAGTAAGTTGTATGTAGTATCTCTTGTAAAATAGCTGACATACTGATGTTAATACATTCTCATTATGTACTACAGTAAGAGAAAGATATAACGGGTTCACTTGTCTCTTGAACTGAGCACCAAATCAGTCTTTATTGTTTGAATTTCATTATGAATTTGGCATAATTTTAAAGCTGATACTTTGTTTATTAAAAGGTACCACAGCTTTCCGCGATTACTGGACGGCAAGTGCACTTCAAATAATATGAAGTTCATGCATTAACAGAACACGGCATAAGAAGCCATATTAGTAATGATTAAACCAGAATTGTTATTGGTATTGCCAATATCCACACAGCTGACAGCATTACCTGGAAGTTTGTTCAATTTGTGCTCGAAATGGGCACTGGTTTTGAGCACTTATTCTCGCACGTCTCCATCATTTTGCTCTCTCTCGCGCTGCGTTCAGCAGACTGTGTGCGTCAGCGCTGCTGTGCGGCAAAGATGAGGAAAATATCATTTCTACTAAAACTTTGATGCACATCGTTTCAGTTTATTATGTGAGCATAACAAAATATGTCTATCCAAAACAATCAAGTAACAAACGCATTACGTGCAAAGTCATAACTTGTAAATATAGTCGCCAGTGGCGACCTCAGCAAAAACTTTAAAAAGAAATTAATATTTTTGGTCGCAAATGCGACCGTTTTAGTCGCATTCTGGAGCCCTGCCCTAGGGTTTTGCATTTTGTCTCTTCTTTCAGCTTTTATGCTCCCTTTGAATGCAGCATGACTACAGATGAGTTGATGTATGATTGCATTGAAGCACTGTTTTGTGAAAATATAAATGACACACTGGAATGAAATGCGTTGTGCCTGTTTTGTTCCCAGGATCTCATTCTGGACCAGACGATAGAGAAGGTTTCCTTCTGTGCGCCAGATCGTAACTTCGAGCATGCCTTCTCCTACATCTGCAGAGACGGGACCACACGCCGCTGGATCTGCCACTGCTTCATGGCCATCAAGGACTCGGTGAGATGATCATATCTGTCATACAGACTGACTGTCCTGCAGTGGAGAGACTTGTGAACTTGTTTTATCTTATTTGCCTCTTTATATAAAATTTTGGAAGACTAAGAGTGTCTCAGAATTACTTACCATCCTTCAAATGCATTTTGTCAAGTAATAATGTAATTGTTTTACATCACATGATCTGTGTTGTTCATTACAGTCAATATACTAAAGTTATAAGCCGTCATTATTTACAAAGATAACATTTTGTGTCCAAACAGCCACATATAATATAAACTTTTTATGAACATCACAACTGCAAAGTGTCCAAGAAAGAAAATTAAGAAGATCAGGTTAAATTTTAAGACTAAACACACCATGTGTATAGTGACAACAAAATAGACTAGAATACAACATGAAAAAACTGGACTAAAAATATCAGATTATTACTAATATTTTGTCACATGTATACATTTATTTAGGATACATCTGCATCTGTCTGGAAAAAACATCAGTGTTTGCATTGAATTTTATTATTGCTGTTTATAATTGTTATTTTCAAAGTTTTCAGCTTTCATTATACTCTCATTATAAAAATAACTTTATTAATGTTTATTTAGTTCTTAGGAGACCTCAAAACTCTGAAACAGGAATAATAACTACTCAATTCTAACCAAAATTGCACAAAAGAGACTTGGTGTTGTTTCCAAACATAGGGGAAACAAATGAATATGAGCCAAAATGAGTTCAAAATATATTGCCTTGTCAGATATATTGTGTACTTAATGCTGTGAAAATGTGTAATATTTGATAAAATAAAATGAAACCCACACGCCTTCATTTTATAGGCAGTCTTTGACTGTGTTTTGGTGTTGGTCTCAGGGCGAGCGTCTGAGTCATGCGGTGGGCTGTGCGTTTGCAGCGTGTCTGGAGCGCAAACAGAAGAGAGAGAAGGAGTGCGGGGTCACGGCCACCTTCGATGCCAACCGCACCACTTTCACACGGGAGGGATCCTTCCGCGTCACCACAGCCACAGAGCAGGCCGAGCGAGAGGAGGTCATGAGACAACTGCAGGATGCCAAGAAAGGTTTGTGTGTGTGAGAGATTTAATAGAGTGCCCTCGAATCGTTTTGGATACTAAAGTTCAAAGAAAACTCTGAATGTCGTGGTTTTAGATCTGGGGATTTATATAAAAAGTGTATATATATATTAGGGGTGTCGTTGAATAGTCGACGATTCGAGGAGCCTGATTCGAACAATCTCACAGTCGAATATTCGTGGGGTGTTATGGTCATACCATTTGACTATATGCTGTAAATAATAATCTGAAAAGGAAGAAGCCTTAAATAAATATTTTAACCTGTGTGAATAAATCCAATCACCCCTATAGATTTAAATTTAGTTTCATTTTCCATAATCCGTGATCGACAGAGGTGCGTCTTGGCGACAGGGATCTTTAACGAGACTCAAATTGAGGCAGAGTGATGGGGTTACGCTTCTGTAAAGCCCTTATCTCTTCTGCGCAGCGTGAGCAGGACAAATAATGCAGAATAGTAATAACTATGACTGGGACTGTCATATACATAACATTATAATGAGAACACTATTATAATAAAACACTGTGAATTTTAGAGTTTATCTGTCGTGTTTCTGTACGCAGTTGCGTGAAGAACGCGTCCACAAACCAAGTTCATTCAGAGTCGCACAGACATGTTCACTTCTGCATTCGGGGCACTTCGTGCAGATAGTCTACAAGTCGTAATATTGACATTATGATGTATAAATAATGAAGCGTATTCTATTATGAGACGAATGAAATCCCTCTGACTAAAATCCTGCTATCATGCCTCATTCTACTGATCTTCTTCAGCGCACACAGCTCAAAACAGAAATACAGAACATTAAGAACTATTGTCATACATAACGTTATGAGAGTACTACTGTAAAAAAAGAAAAAAAATGTTGTGAATTCTTAGGGTTTTGATGACGTTTAATGTTAACTATCTTTTAATGGAAACAAAAAAACATTTTTTACTCCGTTTGTATCTGCGAGGCGTCTGTTACACATTTTCCCTGTGTGTTAATGTCAGTAATTATGACTGCCGCATGACTGACATGAGTCTTATTTTGCCCCGCCCCCAAACATATCATTTGACTATCAGTCGACTATTGGCAAGATTCGAAAATTCAGAAAATACCTTATTTTTGGTACATTTTTGGAGTGACTTATAAGTAATCTGTCAAAAATGATGTTAGTGGATCAGACATAACATCTGTTTTATGAGCAAGCATACAAAAAAATTGGGGTCAGGTAAGATTTTTTTTAAAGAAATTATTACTTTTATTGATAAAATTGATCAAAAGTGAAATTTATAGTGTTACAGAATATTATATTTCAAGTGAATTCAAGTTCTTTTGAACTTTCTATTCATCAAAAATCCTGAAAAATGTTTCCACAAAATATTCAGCACCGCAGCTGTTTTCAATATTGATAATAATCAGAAATGTTTCCGCATATTAGAATAATTTCTGAAGATCATGTGACTTTAAAATTGTAATAATATTTTACACTATTACTGTATTGTTGATCAAATAAATCCAGGCTTGGTGAGCTTAAGAGACTACTTTCAAAAACATTAAAAAAGATTAACATTAAAAAATCTTTCTGATCCCAAACTTGAGTCCAGTCACAAGTAACGTGTTTCGATGGTCACTGTGTGAGACGGTCTGACCTTTGCTCTGTCAGCAGACTCTGAGGGTGTGTTGTGCAGCTCCTCTGTGAGTGTGTCTAACCCTGTGGTCACCCTCGCTGGACCCAATGGCTCGTCGTCCTCCCCTCCCCTGCCCATGGCCTCACTTGGCCCTCAGGAAGCCAATCCTCACGTCATCCCACGACGCCACGCACCGGTGGAGGCTCTCGCGCGCCAGGGCTCGTTCAGGGGCTTCCCTGCACTCAGTCAGAAGACCTCTCCCTTCAAACGGCAGATGTCTCTGCGCATGAACGAGCTGCCCTCCACCATGCAGCGCAAGTCTGACTTCCCCATCAAAAACACTGGTGAGCCTCCTCAGTCTGGCATTACATCCTCTTTTGGACAAACTTCATTGATTTTCACTGTTCCAGAGCTGCAAATTGAAATGATTGGGTGATCAAATGATTTTTTTTTCTTCTTTTATGCCTGTATATCCATATTGGAGGACTGAATACATTAGATTCATGAGCTATGATTTGATTTTAATTTGATTCAATCTATCTGATTTATCTGTGTGTGTGTGTGTGTATGTGTATGTGTATATATATATATATATAAAGCCATGATTTTAAGTCCATAGAAAGCAAATTAAATGTAAGTAAAGTGTTTACTTTTAAAGTTTCAAATAAGTTTTTGGAAAATAAAATGTCAAAATTTGGTTGAAATGTTACATTGTCATTCAGTGTAACTCAATTTTTATGTAAAAATTCATACAACATGCTTATTCTGCCTTGTACATATTAAAATATATACAAGAATAAGGGAACTTGCTCACATGACAAATCAGCAAAACCTAGGATAATGGCAAATTTTAAAAATAACAACTAAATAGTATTTGGGGGAAAGTAATTAGTCTTTTAATGTCATAAGTTGTAAATATGCCTGACAAGATTGTTACACTGAATGACATTTTAGTGTAAATGTAGTAAATCAGGGTAAAATGTGTGATAAATATTTATTGCTCAGAAAAATTAAAACAAAAGTGCAATTAAATTAAGTTATTATGATAATTAGATGGTAAGTGCCCTATAAATAGGCTAATTAAATAAAATTTGGTGAAATTTTGTTCATGCATCAACTAAAACAGTTAAAAAACTAAAAGATTGGTTCTTGGTATGTAACAGCCGATAGCAGTTAATCAAAATGAGAACTGATCAAAACTAAGAAAAATCAGCCCTACTGTATTAGATGTCCTCCCCTTTTTGTACCAAAACAGTATTTTTCTGTCACCTACAGAGCAGCAGTTTCCTGCAGCAGATGTCAATAGTGAATATTGTCCTGTGTGTTTGTGTTTGTCAGTGCCGGAGGTGGAGGGTGAGAGCGACAGCATCAGCTCTCTGTGCACTCAGATCACATCCACCTTCAGTGGGCCTCCAGAGGACCCCTTCTCCTCAGCGCCGATGCCCAAACCCACCTCCTCACCGCAGTCACCCTCTGTTCCAGGTCAGCTACACCCTCACACTCTCAGTAGTTTACAAAGGAGTACATGTTTGTGTTATGACTTGCACCACTAGCCATTTGTACTAGTCAGCAGTTCAGTGTTTACCTAATGTAAAAGACACACACTATGCAGCATCTGTATCAGAATGAATATAAACATGCTTTTTTATAAGAACTTGATATATTACCATTCAAAAGTTTTCAAGATATTTTTGAAAGAAGTCTCTTATGCTCACCAAGACTGCGTTTATTTAATCAAAAACACAGCGAAAGAGTAAAATTGGGGAAACATTACTACAATTTTAAATTGCTGTCTCTTTGAATATATGTTAAAATGTAATTGATTGCTATGCTCAAAGCTGAATTTTTAGCATGATTACTCCAGTCTTTAGTGTCACGTGATCCTTCAGAAATCATTCTGATGCTGATTTGCTGCTCAAGAAGTGTTCATTATTATTATCAATGTTGAAAACAGTTTTCTACATTACATTACTAATACAATGCTTATGTCGTATATTGATGACAGGGGAATTTTCCTCCTCCTGTCGCCATCCTTAGAATAAGCTCAACTAAAATCATGTGATTCAAGACTAGTCATTGCTGACCCAGAACCCTGATTAGCAGCAGAACTAATCTAATTGTCTTCGCAACCCCCTGTGTGTGTGTGTGTGTGTGTGTGTGTGTGTGTGCACATTCCTATGTGTTAGCACTCTGTCTGCTTATGTCCGGCTCTGTCTCTAATCTTCACGTCCTGTCTGCTGCTGTAGTTAATGGTGCAGTTCCTGCCTTCCCGCCGCCTAGTGTCACTGTAACTGCTGCAGCTAACTCACCCGTGCTGCCGCCCCCGCTGCCTGTTCGAGAGACTAACCCCTGGGCCAAGACCCCAAACACAGCCCCCACCGCAGCACACATAGGTAAGAGCTGGGCGTCCTGCCACAGGAAGTGCTGACTATGCAGAATAGTTGCTGAGAAACTCATTTTGCTCGTAATGCGTGGCTATAGTGCGGTGAGCAGCTGTTGCATGAAACTGCTTTTCAGTGACTTTAGAGAAGTATAAGCATGCATCAGAATTGTTTTATTTTAGATGCTTACTGTAGTTTGCAACTAAGTAGACAGTCATGGTCATAGTCTACATAGTCTAACTCCGGGCCCGGCTCAAATTTTTGATTTTGGTAAAGAGGGTGTGTTGAGTATAAATCTGTCTGTTGATAAAAGCCAAAATATTAAATGTTGTTCATGTGTATTTACTGAGTAATCCACATTTAATTCACATACCTACATTTGGTTATTGATCATTGAAAATGGCTAAAAACCATATAGGGCCTTCTAAAAAAAAAAATCAAAAAGATTTCAAAAGGAAATTTATTTAGAATAGGAATCTAAAAGAGTATTTCAACATCAAGAATACTGTTCGAGTTACATGCATGTAAACTTTGGGAAAAAAAAAAAAAAAATATATATATATATATATATATATATATATTTATATACACACTACCATTCAAAAGTTTTAGAACAGTAAGATATTTAATGGTTTTTAAAGATGTTTCTTCTGCTCATCAAGGCTG
>JAUMHE010000069.1:18227377-18254300 GCA_032359235.1 Enteromius mattozi | reverse complement strand
AATAAATGCAGCCTTGATGAGCAGAAGAAACATCTTTAAAAACCATTAAATATCTTACTGACCCCAAATTTTTGAACTTTAGTGTATATTTATGCCACTCAGGTATGTTCTATGCAATTGGGTTGATAGAAAAATTTCTAGTTTCAAAATTATCTAATTCTTTAGATATTCATTTTCATTCTTTTTTTTTAAGTATCAGCTGTATGTAAAATGTGACCAATTTACCCCTTCGCTCATTGAGCTGAATTAATATCTTCATATCTCTAGGAATGAATCATTAAAAAACTTTAAAATGAAGCTACCAAAAGGAAAGTTTAAGAACATAAAATATAGTATGTAAAAGGATATTAAGATACATCTGTGACATTTAATATTTTGACTTTGATCACTATACATATATTTCTACAGAATAAAATATTAACAAAATAAAAAAATTTAGCAAGGGAAGTTTCCAAATTTTGGTTGATTTGAGATGGAATGGCCGTATGCTATTTGAAAATGTATGATTGAACAAAAATATGTGGCTAAAAAAACTATTCATCATTTACTGTCCTATTGAAATTATTGTACAAGAATCAAAGAATGTCTTGTCCATAAAAGAATGTCTTCTAAGAAAGGACCAGGTATTAAGAAGAGTTACATAAAGCGAGAGTTATATATAGTGTGAAAGAGATCTTAATGAGGCACTCACACTGTCTGATAGGAGGCTTTTTGTGTGTGGCATTTCGAGATGTGGAAAAGCACAGTAAAAGAAAATAAAACTTAACTCTGGTGCACTGCTAAGCTGTCAAAAACTCACAAAAATGTCAAAATGTCCATCTTGGCAAATATAAATAGTCTGCTATGTCTTAACTGAATGCACAAAGTGAAAATCTGATGACAATATTCTGAATCTGTGAATTAGGTCTGTTTTATTGTTTTATTGCCTATTTTTCCTATTTGTCTAAACGTTATCTAAACTGGTATACAAAAAAGAAAAGGTATCAGAGCAACTCCTGCTCCTGGAGGGCTAATGCTACATTAGGGCATAACATAAACTAGCTGAGTTTAACTCAAATACTACCTAGAGGTTTCTGGTAATCCTAAAGACCTTAAATAGCTCTTTCAAGTGTATTTGATTAGGGTTGGAGCTAAAGGCTGCAATTTTAATAGGTATGTTAGACGGTGCTGCGAAGACAGATCTACGGCTCTGTGTATTAACTGCCACTCCATTTGAAAACAGATGATGGAGATTTACTAATCAAAGAACAGCTTTACTGAAGAAATGCACCTGAATATAACATCCAATATATTGCCCAGTCCTAGACACAACTAAAAAGTGCTGGGGGTAATCCAGGATTAGGATTGGGAACCACTGGGATAAATGGAACTTGTTGACCACTGGCCACTTAAAAAACTGTCAAGTTCAACATTTAAAATTGCAGAATGGATTCTGCATGAAAAAATTAACTTAAGACATGGACATAACCTACTGTGTTTACCAGAATACTTGCCAAAACAGGTATTTTCACATAACTTTGTGTGTCCGTATCTATCTGCTGAGGCACTGAAATGCAGCATCTGAATCGAACCTCTCTCTCTCTGGGTGGTTCAGTGTGTGCGCAGCAGCTGAGTGTGGGAAAATTTAACAACTTCTTTATCTAAATAGTATGAAATTGCTTGAATGTGGAAATTGGCACTGTAAAACACATGCAAATGATAACTTTAACTCTATGATGGTTGAACTTAGGGATTCATGTAGACGTAAATGAATCACGTGCTTGCCAAAGTGTGGGGACTGGTCCGTACAGATCACAGATTATCTACGATCTGTTGCAGCCCTAACTTTTTTGGATAGCTAATTAGCTGTTTTCGCATTGAATAAGGCTCCTTGGAGCAGAATCAATTTCAAAATTCATAATCGGCTCTAAACTCCAAATGCCTCAGAATTGACAGTTTGATTCCTTTTGGAATTGAGTCCCAGCCCTAGTGACAGTTTTTCTTAACCAGGGTTGTCCAAACTCGTTCTCGGAGGCCTGGTGTCCTACAGATTTTAGCTCCAATATGCCTCAACATGGTTACAGGTTGGAGCTAAACTCTGCAGGACACTGGCCCTCCGAGACCCAGTTCGGACACCCCTGCTCTAAACCAAGGGGCCTCAACTTTGAACCTTGAGATCCTGCAGAGTTTAGCTCCAACTCTAATCAAACACATATGAAAAAACTTGTCAAGGTCTTGAGGAGTACTACAGAGTTGCAGGTAGATGAGTTTAATCCAGGTTGGAGTTGATCTGCAGGGAAGTGGATCTTGAGGTCCAGAGTTGAAGGTCTAAACCGTTTGCCAGAATAAATGGCATGCTTACCAAAAACTCTTCTTTTTGTGTCCTGTAGGGAGCGAGTGGCCAAATGCTGCACCCACAGCAGGAGCCCTACCCACCGTCAGCGCAAATCTTTCTACACCTGCCTCCTCTCACAAACGTACCCCATCGGAAGCCGACCGCTGGCTGGAGGAGGTGTCCAAGTCTGTGCGAGCCCACCAACCTGCCGCCGTCGCGAGAACCAACACACCCCCCGCTCAGCAGTCCTTCCCTGCACCCGCCCCCGTCCCTGTACCTATACCACCCGGCCCTTCTGCACCCTTCATGCCAGGCATCCCTCCATCTGCGGTCCCTACCGTACCTCCACGTCAGCCAGCTTTCCACGCTCAGGCTCCGGTGTCCTTTCCAGTGTCTAATGGGATCCCGTTTGTGCAACCAGCCTTTCCGGTGGTTGGCATTACACCTGCGCAGATGGTGGCCAACGTTTTTGGTTCTGCCACGCAATCTCAGCCCATCCCGGTACCTGTTCAGATGCCCCAGGTGCAGATGCAGTCTTCACCCTTCTCCACGCCACCAACCGGCCAGTTTGACACCCAGGCAGTGTGCAGCCCCTTCGGCAAACCGCTCCTACCTCCGGTGACAGCCACAGCCCTGCAGCCACCGAAAGTCAACGCCACATTTAATGGGGCTAACAGCTGGGCAGCAGTGTCATCACCTGGGCAGTCTGTGGCAACTCAGCATCAGCCCGATGCCTTCGAGACCCAGTGGGCTGCACTGGAGAGCCGCTCGCAGCAACGCACTGCTCCATCACCCACAAACCCCTTCTCCACCGAGCTCCATAAGACATTTGAGATCCAACTCTAAGGACACGCAGTGCACGCAAAGCAATGCTGAAGGACAATGCGATGGACATTCATGGGGAGACGACTATAGAGGGAACGACCCTGCAAACCACTTCAGCTCCATATCTCCGTCTTTCGATTTCTTTGTCTGTTCGTCCGTGTCTGGTTTTTGCTTGTGACATGAACAAATGGAGACAAGCGGGTTAATGAAGGTGCCCCGCAGAAACGACGCGAGAGTAAAACTTGGCACATTTATGTCCAAGATAAATTAGAGTGACAAGATGATGGTAAAAGAAATCTTTAGATGCTCTAACGCTGACCCCGTATTGTTCAGTACTCCCTCTCCCCTGACTAACCCTTCTCACGGCTCCCCCTAGCAGGCTGGATGACTGCTCCCTAACTGAAGGACAAGGCACTTCACGGACCTTCTGGGTTCACGAGGTTCTTGTAGAACTTCGCAATCAGAACAGAAAGAAGCGAGAGAATGCCAAAATCTTTATTTTTATGCATTAAGTATATTTTAAATAGCTTTGAAATTTAACTGAAGAGCTGTAAATAATCTTTCCAAAGGTGCAGGATTATTTTGTGTGCATACAGGAACAGAGCATATATATATATATATATATATATATATATAAATATATATAGGCGTGAAGGGACGGTTTTCATTTCTCGTCTCTATTCAGTTTTAGTCTTCTGGCCACCATGCATAGTTTGGATGTTCATCGTTCATCTTTTGTAAATAGATAATCCATTATGGACCCAGGCTGGGTTCGAGGATCTTTAAATCACACAGGCCCCAGGCAATGCTATCTGTCTTTCATGCTGTCATTTTAACCTTATTTTTTTGTACTATAGTATGAGTACTTTGATTTCTATTGCCTACATATCATTACCATTTTTTAGCAATTTTTTTTATGAATTTTAACACTATTGACAGTGTCATCTGTCAAGCCACTTTTATTTTATTTCGGTAAGAAGATACTCATTTTAGCACAAGCACTGTACTAATTGATCATTTGGCCACTTACGGTTGATGTGACATCGGTCTGTGGCGTGTGAGCTATGGCGCTCACTGTCTTGAAATTACCTGTGTTTCCAGCTCTACAATGATTGCAGTGAATTTTCCTGCTTTTCATGCAATCCCATAAACCCTTTTGTTTTATCAGACGTAAAGATGATTGGTCCTGTTTTTAGGTTTTGATTCCATTTTGTAAGTATTGCATTGTATTATTCCAATTCTTTACGGAAAATTTAAACTAAAAGATTGAATAAAACGTTGGTGGTAGAGGAAAGCGGGTCTGTGTGCTTCTGTTACACATTCAGAATTTAGGATTTTCTGTGTATTGTATCTGACGTCTGTGATTTTTATTTTATTTTTTTCATTTTTTTTAACTGAGGATTCTAAATAAACATAATCGTCAGATGTTTAGCCCATGAACTGCAAGCTCTTGCATGCTCAAGGATCCCACAGTGAGCTCAAAGGAGGCAAAAGAGATGCTGCAGCCATTATGAAACTATCCACAGGTGTCAGAGTCAAACAACATCACCTTGAAAAATTTTTAATTATGAATTATTCTGTTGTATGATTAATGTATTTCACCTGCGCTTGCACAAGGACGGTAGCATTGTTTAGGACAGGGACTGTTACAGCATCTATATACCTGCATAGGAAATTGGTAAAGAGAGGGACTTAATGTATTAATTATCTATAATTGGTCAGGTATGATGAGTTGGAATAATAATTATTCTGTTTTCTGTTGTGTATTTTTTTCCAGTGTCAGTGTGCAGGTGTAAATTATTGTTCAGCACTGCTGAAGCAGGCATGCCTGAGGGGGGAAAAAAAAGATTTTAAAGAGGTTGCTGGTCCAAATATCTAATTTTAAAGCCAGTGGATCCTCGGCCTCAGGGTTAATTAACTAAAATAAATAAATAAATCGAATACTTGAAGTAAATAAAATATTAACTTATAAAATGTGGATTTTTGTTATATAATTTCTAAATGTGTGTTTTGTTTGTTTTTTTTATAACTTGAGGTAACTAAAACAAAAATCATCCATAATAACTATATAGACATCTTTTTTTTTTTTTTAAATAAATAAATAAAAACAAAATCTAAATCATTATTGATAACAATTATTATAGTATATCTGTCAAATTCAAATTTCATTAGGTTTTAAATTTGGCTGAACTAATGATTTTTGTTACTGGAGAACAAATGTGACTCTGGAGCACGAGTATATTTATAGCAATAACTAACAATGCATTGTATGGCTCCAAATTATTTATTAAGATGAATCATTAGGATATTAAGTAAAGATTGTGTTCCATTAAGATATTTTGTAAGTTTCTTATACATATATCAATACTTCGCTCTTGATCAGTAATATGCATCGGTAAAGACTTAATTTGGACCACTTTAAAGGCAATTTTCACAATATTCTGAAACCTTTTTTGAGGGAAGTTTCACACCTTATGTGCTTAACTTTCTGATCATTTCAATAAGCAAAATAATAAAAATGTTTCCGAAAGCTGTTGTCAGTCAGTCCTGAGGTTGTCGCAGTTGCGCGCCTCCGGCAGAGGTGTCGCTGTGGGGCGAATGTTTCCTGCGCGCGCTGATGAAATAAACCCGCAGAAGAAGACGCGCTGCAGCTGTTCATCATAAGCGTGTGTGTGAGTGTCTACAGTACTGTTCACTCGTTATTCTGACATTATTGAGTTTCCAGGTGAGTATATCTACAGCGACACTCACACGAGAATGACACGTTAGACAGGGCTTCGGTTAGATGTGCGAGTCGTAACAGTCCGTCAGAATGAAGTACTGCATCTCTGACATAAACACAAACACACTGCGATTAAAGTGTAATTATTTCTGAACTCTTCATCAAAAGGATGTTGTTTTAGTTTTGTTTGAATTGTACGTTATCTGTTTTTCAGTAGTGGTCGTAAAATGTTTTGACGGAAGCACAATAGAGTATATCAACACAAATCATTTCAAGGAATAAATCAGGTCTTTAGTCATAGTTATGTTTGAATGCAGCTTATTGTTGTTTTTTTCTGTCACAGACATTACAATTAAACTGCTGTAACTCTGTGTTACATTCATATGTTCATTATTCATTAATTGGCCCATATTTAGACGCTTTTAACACAATTTTCAGCATATATATATATATATAATATAATTATATAAACGAGTTTTTTTGTTCTTCTTCTTTAGATTTGTGATTTAGACGCAAGCAAGAGTAATGTTTTCTCTGAATGTCAGCACAATTGTGACTTTTTACTGATTCGGGGTATAAAACGAGTATCACAAGTTAATACAGAGTGAGTTAAACTTTTCTCAATTTCTTAAGTGATATTATTTCCAAACATTTCCACAACAGAACTATTTTACATCTCCAAGCAACAACAGTATTCAGCTGATCCAATTTCATTTAATTTTAACATCTCTATATTGTCTTAATAATCTAATTTCATTTTATTAAATCTAATAATTTGTCATAAAAGAGAGTGCATGCGTTTAATAAGATTAGACAATCGCTCCTATAAGGGTAAAATGGGTATCAATTTAGGGGAAGTTATCACCAGCACACATTACTCCAGTCTAGTGTCACATGATCCTTCAGAAATCATTCTAATACACTGATTTGCTGCTCAAGAAGCATTTCTGATTATTATCTGCTTTGTATTTTTGTAGAAACTGTGATGTGCTACTAAATACGTTTGCAATAAATCATTAAAAAAATAAATATATAAATGAATTAATACTTAAATTCAGCAAGGACACATTAAATTGTTCAAAAAAGTCAAGACATTTATCCAACAAATACTGTTCTTTTAAACTTTCTATTCATGCAAATCTATGAAGCAGCACATTTTCAACATTGATAAAAACCAGAAGTGTTTCTTCAGCGATAAATCATCATATTAGACTGATTTCTGAATGATCACGTGACACCTAATGACTGATGGAAATTCATTACTTTTAGAATTTAAAAATAGTTCAGAAATGACTGTATTTTCATCATATAACCCAGCCTTGGTGAGCACTGAGTAATGCATATTAATTTAGCATTTTCAGCGTGGAGTTGGAGCAGCGATGTCAAAGCAGAGCACGTTCACCGCGGCTCTGGCCACTATGTTAGGAGCCACTCTCGGAGGCCTGTTCCTGTGGCGCAGCATCCGCACACAGAAGAGAAAAGCCCTCAAGGGCCCCGCTTCAGCTGAGCCCATACAAGCCCAGCTCGAAGCGGACGTCCTGCCCTCGCAGCCAGCGAGACCAGAGCCCCAAACCCAGAAGCTTCTGCGACCGCATTCGCTGCTGGAGGTGCCGCCCGTAATCGTCAGCTCTCCAGAAGAGTGGGAGGCGCTCTGGCCTGGCTTCCAGAAGGAGCTCTCCATCTATCCAGTTCTGGGACTGGACTGTGAATGGGTAAAAAGCACGCGTGTAAGCATGGCTCTGTATGTGGTTTGTTTCAGCGGTGCTTGCGTGGCGGCAGCGCTAGACGATGTTGTGTGCTTTCACAGGTGTCTGTCAAAGGCAAGGCCTCTGCGGTTTCCTTACTCCAGCTCGCCACGTTCTCCGGACGATGTGTGCTGGTCAGGCTGCTGGCATTTGGTGATGCACAGCTTCCTCTCCCTGAGGGTCTCATCAGGGTCCTCTCTGACCCCCGTGTGCTGAAGGTCGGGGTGGGATGTTATGAGGATGGCAAACGGCTGACTCATGATCACGGTCTGACTCTGAGTTGCGCCGTGGACCTGCGCTACCTGGCCCTCAGACAGAGGTAATACATCGGTTTGATCCGAGACTTCATAGTCAGTTTATAAATGTTGCTATCTGTTAGAGCTGCACAGTTTATCAAAATAAACCCAGTGGAGCTGTACTATAAATCGTTAGAAGATTGCAGACACCCACACTATCTAATTCCTAAATGACAACGATTTGCCCCTGTGTCTATTAAACCTTTGAAAAAGACCTAATGGAACATTCAAATCAACTACACTTAAGTCATCTTTTGAAAACGGGTGCTTCAAATAACGTTTGTGTCGAGGGCATTGTTTCACCACCAGTAATTTAAATTTATAATTTATCATTTTTCGTTTAAACCTTTTTTTTCCTTTTTAATATTACAACTATTATATTTTAAATACATATTATATTAAAATGTTTAATTCATTTAAATGAAATGCTTTTAAATGCAAAAGTTAATATTGTCACATTATTTCGTTTTGTACTGAATCGAGATTTCTATTTGAGACTAAAAAAAAATTGTGATTCTCAATTTCTCAAGAATTGTGCAGCTCTAAAACCCAGCGTTGCTTATTTATTTTTTTCTGAAATCACACAGACTGTAAATTTAATGTTGTATATTAAAGTGAAGCATGAGCATCTCATGGTGAAAAACTGTTATTATAATTAAATACTTGTTTATTTGCAGTGAAATATATTTTTATATAAAATGCATTTTAATTCGTAATCACTTGTTTTTATATATAAATATCAGAAAAATTGTAGTTTGATTTTATTTTTATTTTTTTTCACTAAATCATGCAACCCTACTATCAATAAATGATCAAGTAAAAGCACATTTACATACAATACAGACTGAAGGCAAATAAATGTTAGTTCTGTAAAATTCAGGAAATTATTAAACTAAATCTGTTTCATCTGAAAAACAGCTCTACTGAAGATTAGTGTTATTACTCTGCTCAATGTAGTTCAATGTTGATTGAATTCAGTCATTAGTGTCATTATCAGCTCAATCAGTTGTAAAATTGTTCAGGTAAATAAGGCGGGAAGTTATAGGTGCTGCCAGGTGTCATAAATTTAAACCTCAGTGAGACTATAAAGCACCTGTGGAGTGACCTGAGGTGATCTGGATTGTGTTGAAGGCAAGCGGTGCTGAACAACGGCTTGAGTCTGAAGTCTCTGGCTGCGGACCTGCTGAACGTCACGCTGGACAAATCTCTGGAGCTGCGCTGCAGTGACTGGGAGGCGGATGTGTTGACCCAAGAACAGGTGAGGAGGAGATACTCTGATGGAGCTTCAGATTTACAGCAGTATCTTTCCACTTCACAGTATTCACAGGGTCACAGCTTGGCTCATATCAGGTCATTTTCGACTGGGAACACCTTTTTGCTATTGTTGTTTAACGTTATAGCTTATTGGAGTAGTATAACACAGTTATGCAGTTGATTTAGGATTTTAGGTAATTTTGCACTGTATGACCAATACAGTATTGCCCTGCCCAGTACTGGCCTTTCCCATTCATTTGGCCAAAAAACATCCAAGGTGTGACTATTGACCACTTAGAGTCATCAATTTATTTATTTTTATTCATTTTTTTTATTCATTTTGCATATCTAAAAAAAGTTAAGTCAGTTTTGAAACACTCATATTTTTTTATTATAAAAAAATTAAATTGCTAAAAAGTAGTGCTGTTAAACGATTAATCTCATCTCAAATAAGTTTTTTGTGTGCATAGTGTGTGTGTACTGTATTTATGTACATAAAAACAATTTTACATGTATGTGCATGTGTATATATTTATTTATATTATATATAAATATTTAATACATTACTATAGCATTTTTTTAAATATGTATGTGCATATTAAATCTACACAGTACACATCATGTACACAAAAACTTTTATTTTGTATGTGATTAATCTGGATTAATTGTTTGACAGCTACTAAAAAGCTCAATAGTTACATTTTCAATATGTTCTCCAACCAAGTTGACAGTTATTCCTGTCCAGTAGTTTTTTTTTGTTTTTTTTATAAAGTAAAACACAATGAATCTACAAAAAAAAAAATAATGCATGCAATGCCGTTTAATCTTGGTCTTTTTAATATTTGCAAAACAAAGGCATTGTGATATTTACTGTTGTTTTGAATTTTATATTGTCAGTAATGCATTAGAAAATATTGTATAGTACTCAGCTGGAATAGAGTGTAGTGGTGTCAGGACACTAAACTCTCTGTCATACTGCCTCCACCAGATGGCCTATGCAGCACATGATGCCCAGATCTCTGTTGCCCTGTTCTTTCACCTGCTGGGGATGAACACAGAACCCCGGCTCCCCGTTGAGGGTGAAAGCACGTTTGTCCAGCTGGCATCATGCTGCCAGGGGCTGGTGGATGTGCCCTTCAGGGCACGCTATAACGGAGAGGGGGAAGAGGGGGAGAGAAGGAGGCGAAGCCGAAAGTCCACGGTGGAGAGTCCCGAGTCTGGAGACCAGCAAGTTCCAGACCCGCGGAGGAACAAACGCAAACCACTGGGAGTTGGTTACTCGGCCAGGTAATGAAGAAGGTGTTTGACGACTTCTGTAATAACCTGTTGTATTAGTCACGTTTAAAATAATCTAATTAAAGATAATAAAATACGAAAATTTACTAATGTTTCAAGAAATCTCTAGCGCATAAAACTTAACATTATATTCGGATCTGAACCACCTTATGTGACTGTTGTGCTGTTTGTCTTGATTCAGGAAATCACCCCTTTATGACAACTGTTTCCTTCATGCTCCTGACGGCCAGCCGCTCTGCACATGTGACAAGAAGAAAGCAAAATGGTACCTGGAAAAGGGTATAGGAGGTACACAATGACTTCATATTGCTCACCAAAATGGGGTATTTTCAACGTGTATTTGAAATGCGTTTTTCCCCTTGATGTGCAGTGCATGTGAGATTGTTACAGAGTAGTTTACTTTAAAGTGCCCCTATTATGGGTTAAGAACAGTTCATATTTTGGTTTTGGGAGTCCCCAACAACAGGTTGACATGCATGCAAGGTCAAAAACACTTTCATTTCTTTATAATATGCATTTACCTTATTTGTTCAACGACTCCCAAATGATCAGATTCATTTTTCCAAACCCCTCCAGTGATTGGTCGATTTCATTCAAAGCTCTGTTTGTGAGCTTTTAAGGCAGGGCTGTCCAAACTAGATCCTGGAGGGCCGGAGCCCTGGAGAGTTTAGTATCAACCCTGCTCCAACACACATAATACGCAGTCTTAAAGGACTTGATTAGTTGGATCAGGTGTTTAATTAGGGTTGGAGCTAAACTCCAGGACCGAGTTTGGACAGCCCTGTTTTAAGGCTACAAAAGTGTCACTGAGTGGCAAAGAGTGAATATACATTTTCATTCAGACCAACTCTTTAAAAAAAAAAAAAAAAAAAGAATCAATATGGGCAATATGCTAATGTTTTATTTTGATGTCAACATGACATGGCTAGTTTCAGTCTTAACTCTTTCCTTTGAGAGACTAAAACTTAAAGCATGGTGCACTTTCAGATTTAAAACTTTGCAGGATGTTTTCATTCACTTAGAGCTGTGTTAAACTGCATGGAAGGCCATTTTCAAAAATCTGCAATAGGGGGGCTTTAAGTTCATGATGCAGTTTGCACATGATGGCAGTAATGTCTTTTACATTTACAATAATATAATACTGAAGGGGGTGAGGACCCCAAAAAATCATTACCATGGCTCTTATAGTTAACATTAAAGTTAAAATGTTAGTTTTAATTAACTGAAATAAAATCTAAACTTGTTATTTCAGCTAGTTGCCAAGGTAATCTCAGTTTATAGTTTAACTTGATATACTAAAAAACTAAAACTGAATAGACATAAACAATTAAATAAGCACAACAAAAATTTATGAATGCTTAAATTAAAAGCCTAAATACACATAAAATAAACTGAAAAACTATAAAAAAAAAATAAAAATAAATAAATAAATAAATAAAAGTTGATTTTAAATATGAACAAACTATAGGAGTATGTTAGTGATACTGATATTAAAATAATTCTTTATTTAACGTCCATTTTGCAGAAATGTTTTTTAAGTAAAAATGTTTTCAAAACATTGGTCATTTTTACCTCATTCTCTTAGATTTGATTAGACTGCATCGCATCCGGTCAGGCTCAAAAAATCATATTTCAACACAAACAAAAACTCAGCATTCCAGACATCTTAAACTGGAAATGAATGACTTCCGGTCTGTTGTGTCAGAGTGAAAGAGTTAGAGTGGTTTATTGACCAATCAGGGCTCTGAATGAGCCTTTGAATAATATCAAATATAATAATTGCAAGTAAATTACAATCTCTACATAATCTCAGAATTGGTCAGCGAGGATCCCTTCGTGGTCCGGCTGCTGTTTGAGCCGTCAGGCCGCCCAGACTCCCAGAAAGACTACTACCTCACAGCCAAAGAGAACGTGTGTGTGGTGTGCGGGAAAGCCGACTCTTACATCAGGTGTGTGTCGTGCTTCCTGCCATTTATTGAGTTGTTTGCAGAGTGGGACTCTGCAAACTAAGTTATCTGACCTACTGTCTGTCCACATTAACCTAGGAAGAACATTGTCCCACACGAGTACAGGCGCCACTTCCCAGCTGAGATGAAGGACCACAACTCCCATGACATCCTGCTGCTGTGCACTTCCTGTCACGCGGCCTCGAACGTGCACGACGGGGTCCTGAAGCAGCGGTTGGCCGAGGAGCACTCCGCCCCGCAGGGCTGTGAGGAGGGCATCCGGCTGCTGGAGGATACAGACCGCCGGAGGGTGCGATCGGCTGCCAGGGCTCTCCTCAGCGCCAGCGAAGGGATGCCTCAGTCCAGGAAGGAAGAGCTCCTGTCAGTCATCCAGAGCTTCTTCTGCAGCGGACAGCAGGAGGTCACACAAGAGATGCTTCAGAGAGCTGCAGCGCTGGAAACCAGGTAACTTATTTTGACCAAAACCACCCGTGGAGACAGGAAGGGGCTGACAGTGAGCCAAACTATAACTGTTGTTATTATTATATGTGACACTGGAACATAAAACCAGTCATAAGGGTAAATATTTTTGAAATTGAGATTTATACATAATAAATAAGCTATCCATTGATGTATGGTTTGTTAGGATAGGACAGTGTTTGGCTGAGATACAGAAACTGTCTGTTACGGCTATAAGGTCATATAATATGATATTTTATTTAGTTAAACTTTGAGTAAAGCACATAAGCACCTGAGATTATCCACAATCATATAGTTTGTATGTTGTTGTTCCAGACGCGAAGTCATGGAAATAAAAGTCGCTTCTAAATTAGAAATTTTGCATGTTGCCTTTGTGGCTAGTTAGGTCAAAAACTCAGATTAACATGGAAAAGATACCTTTTAGTAAGTTAGGACACGGTGTAACCTTACACCCCTACTATGTATTGTTGGCTATTGCTACAAATATACCCATACTACTTATGACTAGTTTTGTGCTCCAGGCTCACACATGTTAACATACTTACAGGATGCCTGAGTTGTGTTAGGTTGTGAAAGTCCATGTCTTCTACCTTTACAGGATCTTTAATGAGAGCTATGTGCCACACGGATTGAAGGTAGTTCAGGTGTATGCAGAGCGTGGTCTGAGGGGTCTGATGGACTTGGAGCGCTGCTGGCGACAACACTTTCTGACCAGCATGCAACCCCGCCATTTGCCCCCTCTCTGGTCCGTCAACCACAACCATGACAAATATCTGCGCAAGTACGGTGAGGACCTGCAAATTCTGCTCAACTGAGCTCCTCGCCACACAAACAGAAAGAGACTTTGTGCAACAACTGCTGGGCTAGGAAGGTTTCCACTGCGTGTGCAACACCTTGGTGTCCTCATCCTATGTCGTTTGAGTGTGTACCAGAGACTGACTCGTCTTGGCTACAGGTAAGCGCCGGTGTTGACTTCAAAATGAGAAAAAAACAAGACAACGACTAGACTGTGGCCCCAGTTTGACTGGGCCCCAAGGGACCAGATGGAGATTGGGTAAGAGACTCTTTGGGGATCGAAAGCCACTGTGGTGAACAGCAGAAACTCAAGGATAGTGCAAGAATAGAATGGTGATAGGTAAAAAAACAAAAAAAGCATCATGTGCACACTTTTTAATGTTTAAAATGTTGAAAAGCATTTCTCATTTCCCTGTGAAAAGTAGAATCTACTGTATTTTAACCAGCCCAAACCTGCTCTTATTAATTATTATTCATGAATTGAATAAAAGATTCATAGCTTACAATTCTTGCAGGTTTGAGGCCATATTAAATGTTTGTGTTAAATCAGTTTTGTCTTTTGAGACTATACAAATGGCTATTTTACTTATAATAGAGCTCTGTTGTTTCTGTTTAACTTGGGGCTGGGGTTTTTTGTGGGTTTTGAGGAAAACTCCGTTTATCTTTATGAGTCTGGACCAAATTGAGCACGGCTTAGCACATGAGGCCTGTACGATGAATGATCCTTCTTATAGTCAGGACACCTCCAAAACGCACCAGCATAACATCTCGCGGTGTGTGTTTATATACACCCCTGACATGCTGAAGACAGGCTAAAATGAGGGTGGATGAAATTCATTCTCACCCTGATCAGGATTTTGTAGTGCTAGTTTGTGTTGTAATTGCAGTTTCAGCTCCGTGGAATGGAAACAAATATAAATGGCCAAATCAAGGACACTGAAGTCTGAGGCTAACATAATTTACCTTAAGAAACATGACAGCTTTCCTTTTTTTTTTACATTTGTCCAGATGTAATCTATTATAAGCTTGTGTTTCCTTAATGTCAATAAAAATTACATTTCATATGTTAAGACTAAATGAGTTGTCTGGATGTTGTCTGTTTTTTTTTTGTTTGTTTGTTTTTTTTACTTTGTAGATCATGTATAATATACTTCTTTTTCCACATCCTGAAGTATAGCAGTTCATAAAACAGTCCAACACTCATGCAGTTTTAATGTTTATTACTTAGAAAATCAAGATTTAATAAATAATCTATAGAATTGTATAAAAGAAAGGGGAGAAAAAAGCCTAAAAGTGGGGGTTAACATTAGTGGTGACTTATCTAGGGATTCTGACAATCTTGCACTGCAGCTTTAAGGCCTCTTTGATTGTGGCATCAGAACAATCTGTTTGTCAAATATCGGTTTTGAATCAGTGTCAAATATGCTACATTTCACAGTTTAGTACATAAGTTTAAATCAAACAAAATAATTTGTTACAAACATCTTGTCACATTTAGGGCCAGTCACAGTATTTAGTTTGGCGGCTAAGTGTTCTGTAAGAGTAGTGCATAGCATTTGTCAGGGAAGCAATGCATAAAAAGTTAACATGAACATATAACTTGAGCACAATATTTGCAATGTATATTGAGTGATGAAACTAACAGGACAAAGAAATGCCTCACCACACTACTCCGTTATAATAATGAAGTAATCATTGCTGGCATAACATGAGCATGACATTGTAGTAGATTGTCAAGAAAAAACATTAACATAATTCTACAGCCTATAATCCTATAGCTAACTATAGACTGGATGTCTTTAGTTATGGTTTTATGTTTTGGTGAACATACAGAATTTTTAAGAGTTATACATGATCTGTATTCTAGCAATATTAAGTGTGTATTGAACATCAGGAGTGACTCAAATACTTTTCAAACAGCTGCATGGTCTAATAGAAATGCAAAAGAATGCAGTAATTCGATTGAGGCACAACCTTGTTTATCAACCATCTGTTACTTATTGCTTTTGCATTTATGCATCTTTTCTTAAACCACAACTGGAATGGTACGGTTCATTACAGAATAAGGCATACTTTACGTCTGCCAGATAATCAAAGGAGAATCTGTTACATTTACATTTTCAGTCTGTGTCAGGAGAACACAATTATGAAATCTCACTGGTGGTTTTGCTGGTGACTTTTAGGATGAAATAGGGTGTATTTTCTTTGGGGGTTAACAAGCGGGAGCTGACATCATTCTCTGAACTGTCTGTGCATTTATACTGCAGACCCAAGTCTACTTGACGTCCATTTGGTTCATTTGGTTGGTGTTTTCTTAATATGAGTTGTAACATAGCAATTTGCCTTGGTACATTCTCACAATTGCTGTATAAGGCAGTTTTCACAGGTTAAGGCTGTTAGGCCAGTTTACATCCTCATGAACTGTACCCCAAGCTGCCGTTTCCAAATGTACTCTGGTTTTCTTCCTCAGGAGCCCCGGAGTTTGGCAAAGAGCTACTAAAAACCACCAAACAACGTCAAGCAAACCGAAGCCCCCATCAGAAGAGAAATAACCTTGTTATAGACACATTCACATCAAAACGGCATATACATATAGCCAAACTGCACTTGTGTTTTTAAAGATGTCTTAAACTGATAGAAGACTATAAATTAGTTTAATGTATCTCCACAAAAAGGCTCCAAAAATTCAAAAAGCTTTCCAGATTCTATTTACTATATTTACACAATAAATAATTAGGACTTTCTTCCTCAGGAAAATTAATGAAAATTAGTCTCTGCTGGACGTGGATCGCAGGCTTTTCCTTTCCTCATCTAGCTCTTCCATCTTACAGTTGTCCTTCTAGCATGCTGCTGACGGTCTGATCCAGTGCACAAGGCTGTTGGATGTTGGGTTTAACCCCTGCTACAGATCCCTGCAGCCTTTGCAGCTCCAGGATGCTGTCTAAAGCACTTTGCAGGTGTTCACTCAATTCCCCGTCTTCCACTAATGCAGGCAAACTGGGAGACTCTGCTGCCGAAGCAGCCAGCTTGTTCCTTTTAAGCATTGGAGTGCACTGCTCTGGAAGTGAGCCTTGCACCCTTGAGGCTAAACAGTCTTGAGTGGCCACAGAGTCGAAGAGGTTCTGCAAATCGTTACCTGTCCTAATTGCCTCCATGTCAAGGTGCATCTTGTTTGGCTGATCTGGCCTCTGAGCATTTTTGTCTTCTGCAATATTTGACAAAGGAGGCTTGAGAGATTCATCTTTGCCCTGCGTGACACCTCCCTTAGTTAACTGCCCACTGTAGTTTCGTTTAAACCCAGAGATCACATGTGAGGCATCACATGAGTTGTGGATAACTTTGCGGGATCCTGACTCTTGTTTGATAGTGAGGCGTATTGCTCCTTTGCTGCTGGAGCGATATGTCTTGAGGCCAGGAGGTCTGTCTGATTGCAAGGTCCATGATGGTGGAGATGGAGGACAACTGGCAGGGCCTGTCCGGACCGATGACACTTGGCTGTGCAGAGATGAGTTCTTGGCCCGGGACATGAGGAAGGACTCTGCTGAACCACCAAAATAATGAAACCTGTGAAACCTGTTTCAGTACATGTAATCTGTGACTGTAATTGCAACACTTTGTTAACAGAGTTTCTTAAAGGTGACATATCATGAAAATCGAAATGTTCCAGGTTTAAGTACTAAAATCAGACCCTGGTGCATCTACCAACCAAGTAAACGTGAGAAAGATTAACCCAGTAACTTTGGCCTTTTTATGCAAGCCTCTGAAAAAACGAGTGCGTCTGATCTCGCTCCCCTTGTGACAATGCAAAGGGATTTCATTATAATAATGCCACCCCTTAAAGAAAAAGTTCACCCAAAAATGAAAATTCTGTCATCATTTACTCTCCCAAACTGATGACAGAATTGTCATTTTTTGGTTAGCTATTCTTTTAATCTCTAAGTTTTCACCCAAGATGCTGTCATTTTGATTTTGCAAGTTTCAACAGTGTACCAGTTCAAACGCCATGGTGAAAATTTTAGTAAAACATGCTAACAGAGCCTCAGAGGAGACAAGAGAGCAGTGGATTTATTGACTTATTTACTGTAACTTATATTGCTTCTGCCACACAGATCTAATTTAAACATGTGATTTATTTCCCAGCTGTTTACCTTCAAAGACATAATTAACCGACTGTTTTTATAACTTATGTGTTTTTAATGTAAACCTGTGTGTGAATGAGAACTAAGTTTAGTACTTAAACTCCTTTAAATCTGACCCTGTAGGGTCACTGCCCTGCAGAGTTTAGCTCTGACCCTAATCAACAGGGTTTGAACTAAATGCTGCAGAGCAGTGGGCCTCCGGGAACCCTGCTTTACTAGTGAGAAAGGCCCACAAAAGAATTGTGTGCCTTGTTACCTGGATCTCTTCTGGTTTTACATCTGTCCTCGGCCAGTGAGACTCTCTCTGACTGGAGAAACAAACGCTCTAGCATCACCATCTCTGCTGATGGACTCTCCTGCTGAAGAAAGCAATAACAACTCTAAAATAATATTTACAGTTTCAGGACAATTACATTGGTCACCAATTTAAATAAGTTAAATAAATATAAATAAATATGTTAAAATATTTAAATAAATTTATGTATTACCTGGGATTCAGTCAGCAGAAGTTTCCTGTACTTGTTCAGCATGTCTTTGATTCGTTTCAACAGAACGACTGAAACGCACTCAAACTGCTTGTCCACTGCATAAAGAATGACATATTTTCTGATGTTTATTTTACTGTTGAGTCCATTACAGGACAAGAAGTTTATAAAATATTCAAACCTGAAATAAAGTCAGCCTGGCTGGGAAGAGTTCTAGTGCAAGTATGGTACGGCAACAAATGTCTCAAAGCATCCTCCACTGAAACAAATGGAGCCGAAGTGTTTGGGTTGAGAACAGCACTGTGGTCCAAAAACAGCTGCTGTTTGAACCTGCAAATGCACATACAAAGTGTTTCTGTTTAGTAAATTTTTAAATAGCACCTTTGTGAAATGTTTTGTCTTTCATAACATTTTAGTTTCTCATTATGGTGTCCTAGACACAGCAAAAGCGTGCCATATCTTGGTCTTTCTTCACTGTTAGTGGAGTCTCATCTTACATGAAGATGCTATCCTTTCCAACAAACATCTAGGCCAGTCAGCTATTCAAAGTGTTTTGACCCCATTTCCAATCTTATTGGAGTATGTCAATAGGCTCATTATTCAATGGTCAGCTTCTCCATTGGACCCTGCTGGATTTGTCCAGTGCCTTCTTAACCATTCTAACCATTGATAATTAGGGCTCATATTCCCACTATACCCTTGTCCCCTAAAAGTGTGGCCTAATCTTAAAGGGGTCATTTGAACTGAAATGTGTCTTGGCAGTGTGTGTACACAATCACCCTATGTCATATTGCCTAACCCTAGTCCCTATAAATCATAACCTCTTTATCAAACAAGCCATTCACAGATATTTGGCATAGTTTTGGCAAGCTGCTCCCACAACTGTTGATTGACACTGGCATTTTATCAGATGCCCCTTTTAAGTAGAAAACTAATTCAGCAGATACTATTCAAAGTGACAAAATATATTTGAGTAACCATAATAGTGATGACTCATTGCTACTTAGAAGGACTGCAATCTCAACCTCCTTGAGATTGTCAGCCTTGAGCTTTGTTTATAGCATTTATGTTGTAGATAACATCTCTAGTTTGTGTTTTAAAGCAAAATGTGCAAGAGTGTCATGTGCCATTTGGACTCAGTGATGCACCCTATATTGTCAATGGATCTATAAAAGCTACTGTAACTCAGCAGTCTAAGAATACCTGTATATAGAATTGATGTCCACTTTTCTCCATTAAGTTAAAAGGCAGAATGAGACACTTTGATTTTGGTTGTCCACCCATCTAGTCTAGGGTTCAGACTTAGCAATAGCTCTGGATGTACCACAGAAAAAATATCGGTTTTGCCTAACTTGCCTCCACCTGATTTCCTTGCGTTTGGCAGTGGTCCCGACTAAAAGTTTGTCTTTAATTATTGGGAGTTGTACTGGACAGATGTAAATGGTATTGATGAAATGAATTCAGGAATTCCGTTGGTATCCAGTTGTTTTTAAAACAGGCATAAAATACTAGCAGTACAGCATGTTTGTTTAGAATTAACTTACTTTGTTGTAGGGATTTCCAACCTTGCTCCAACAAACCTGTCTGTAATTATCAAGTAACCTTAAACAAATTGATTGGCTGGTTCCGTTCTGTTTGATTGGGGTTAGAGTTGAAATCTACAGGACAGTAGCTCTCTCCAGAAGCAGGGTTGGAGACCCCTGTTGTTGAGCTTGTTTTGAGCTTGGAGTCTTTACACCTGTTCATTGAGATTGATTGTCCTGTAAAGTTCAGCCCCAACCTTAATAAACCCTGATTAAAAAAAATTATGTAAT
The DNA here is from genome assembly GCA_032359235.1 of Enteromius mattozi. Taxonomy (NCBI): domain Eukaryota; kingdom Metazoa; phylum Chordata; class Actinopteri; order Cypriniformes; family Cyprinidae; genus Enteromius; species Enteromius mattozi. Next base: position 18,234,189 of record JAUMHE010000069.1, on the reverse strand, counting down.
GCGAATCATAGAATTATACAAAGGTGTGTTGGTGCAGAGCTGGAACTGAATTCTACTGTATGGTAGCTAATAGTGATCAGCATTGGGCATTCAAATTCAACTTTATTATCAATTCTGCTATGTGCAGGACAAACAGAGGATTGAACTTAATTTTTCTTCTTTTTTTTTATTCATACTGATGTCTACATAGAATTAGTATTAAACTGGGTAGATCTATTTTTACTTACCTATGTTGCTTCATTGTTAGTGTCAGCTTCTCCTCTTTTGGATCCGCAGTTGGAGTCTGTGGCACGGAGAGAATGTTAATAACATACTTCAAATCCTGAATGACTTTGAAATTCTGAATCCATTTGAAATGTCATATCTTGCTGAAGTCTAGTATGATTTTGACTAACACGTTTCTTTACCTGGTTCTTCTGAAGTGTTGAATAGGTCTCCTTGTCCTGGGCTCGCAGCCTTTGCTCCAGATATACCTTCTCCAGTAACTCGGGCTGATTCGAAAAGATTATCCCATTGTTCATAGGGACTGTGAGCTCTAATTAGAGGAGGTATAAAATTGAAGCCAAAAGTGATGATATAATGAACAATTTTCTGTATATTTGTATGTACAGTAAACTCTTCTATTACATAAGTTCCTGTCTACTGTTTCTGGGAAATTTCAAATGCTTTCTAACAAAGAATGTGTTTAGTTCTTCTTTCATAGCTACAGCAATAATATTCATTGTTATTGATGGAAAGTTTAATTTAAGAATTTACCTCTGTCATGTTCACTGTATTGCTGCTTGTACTCATGGCTGGTTGACTCCAAGGTTCTGCTTAGCTCAGTTAACACATGACTTTGGCTCAATTGCTCCGGATACATAAACAACTTCTCTGAGGAGGAAGAAGGGCTCTTACTCATTACTGGTCCCTCCTGACCCTGGGGGTCAGCACCAAGAGCAATCAAAACAGAGGAATCCTGCTCATCCAAGACTAGAGTTGTTGAGCTCTTCATGGAATCTGTGTCTGTGGTCTTGGCAGAGCACTGACCAATAGGAGACTTCAATAGAATATCTGTGTGCTCTGAACCATGGTATGCTGGCATAAGAATCTCTTCACTCTCACACAATGAAGAGAAAGTCTCAGATGCAGTTAAGGATGTGAGCGAGTCCTCAGCTTCACCTTCAGCAGCAGAGATATGGTTGTCCATTTGCACAAGCAGAGTTGCTGCTAAGAAATCTTGGCTGGCTGAGGATTTTTGAGGATACTGCAGAGAAAGACATATATTTTGAATTTACTCAAGTAGAGGATGCATTCCCAATATGCTGTAACAGTTCACATGTGTGTTTGAATGCAGTTTACAGAGCACAGTTCTAATTTACCTGTTGGGGAGAATGCACTAAAGCCTGATTGTTATTCAAGGGGTTATGCTCTCCTTCAGTAAAATGTTGCTCTGCTGTCTGGGTAATCAGCTGGGGGGATAATGACAACACTGTCTCAGGGGTACAACGAATATCTGGTGATGACTGTAGTAGAGTTGATACTGGAGAGGGCAGAGGATGAATCTCCGCAACTGGTGCTTCCACAGAAGCTGGAGGAAGCAATCCGCTCCCCTGAAGGGAATAGAAACAATGAACCAATGTAATAAGCCTCAAATCTATTATGTAATACAACAGTGGTTTTAAAATTGAATGACAACAAAACTCACTTGAAACGGTTTGTTGACTTTCTCCTGTTTATCTTCTGTGGTTTTCTCTGAGAAGAGAAGCACTGAATTCTGGGTAAGACACGCCTTTCCTTCAGGTCCACTTATTTGAGCACTTTGGGCTTGAGGCACCAAAGGCAGACTTTGTATCATAGACTGACTATTTTCTAATGGTATGGTGGTCATATCAGGAATAAACATATTGGCATTATTAATCAATGTGATCTGGTTTCCAACTGTGTTTTGAACTACCGCATGCTGCCCCTGCACTTGAGGTGCATAGGTCCCTGCTAGCTGTGTTGGCATCTGGAAGACTGTAGGAGGTGTTGACCGAATTGGTAAGGACCCTGACAGAAGAGCCCCTTGTTTGAGGGTGAGCTGTCCAGTTGGGGAGGTGAAAATAGGGCTGAAGTTGATTTGCCTTGGCCGTACAGTCACAATATGAGAACTGTCAACATTGGGTTTGTTAGACACCTGATTGCTTGGTGTACTAAGAATACACCTTGGGATGCTGGTAGATTGGGACAAAGTTGCAGGTGTTTGGCTTGGCAGAAAGAGCTGTCTCTGGCCCTGAAAAGGATCCTGGGGCTGAATGACAATGGGGCCTCCCTGACTAACCAGATTCAAGCTAACAGGTTTGCTGACACCTGGCGCAGACTGTGCTTGTAAGGAGTGCTTTGAGCCAACAGAAGGGGGTAACAAGACACTCTGTGACATATTTGTTGAGATGAAGGCAAATCCTGGCAACGGTTTCTGTCCTGATGGCCTGGGACTGATCTGCACAAGCCTGGACTGGATACTGACTGGTAACTTAGGCTGAATGGGTAGAGGGTTTTTTTGTAACATGACCCCTGATGGGGTAATTGTTCTAATGGTGGAGCCCAACATCTGGCGAGTTGGTAGGGTCTTTTGGATAATCATGCTGGTGCTTTGTGCTGAATTAATAGAAAAGGTTGCTTTGAGTGGAGGTGCGGGGAAGACATTCCCAGGAAGTAGACTCATTAACTGTGTTCCTGGAGGTTTGAGTGAGGGGCAACCTGGACCAACAGCTAATAAAGATGGCTGAGGAGGCTCCACTGCTGTTTGGGTGTCCTTTGGTAAAGAGCTCAAGCCAGGAAGGGTCGATGGTTTGGAGAAATATGGTGTTGAAGGCAAAGGAAGGGATGTGCCAGACAAACCAAACTGCAGAGTTTCTACTGTCTGGGCAAGTCCTGCCTCTAATGCAAGAGTGTCCTCAGTGATGTCAGCCTCCTGGAGACTCTGCTGGAGAATGTCACAGATCTCTTCTGACTCTTTTTGCTGTTCCACTAGTTGGACATTGGGGTCTTCTTGCACCTCTGGACCTCCACTTCCAAGTGAGGATCCCGGTGATGCCAGCAGTGCCTCCTCCAGAAAGGAGAGATCCACACAGCCAGAGACAGGAGTATCCTGAGAACTAGCATCATCTGCTAACAGAGATGCAGGGCTCTGCAGAACAGTCACAACAATTATGTTTTTGTTAAATTGTTAAAAGCATATTCAAACACTATTTTAAGGACAATCGCAACTCTTAATTTTCTTGGTACACGATGTAACTATAGAAGAGTCAAGTTTTAAATAAGAAAAATGTTGAAACTCTTTGGTCATTTTTAAGCATGATGCTAATGGTCTAATCAGATTCAATTGTCTATGCTAAGCTACTGCTAAAAGTTCTACCGCCAGATCCATAGATCGGCTGAATGGATTTAAAAATTGTGAAACTTAACTGTTTAACTGTTGTGAGTTGCAAAATGAACCTATTTTCAAAAAAGCGTTTTGTTCTTTTAAAGTTTAAAATACTATTTTAACACTTAAATCATAAATCTATTCTATTAAAAACAAAAGACAGACAGGCATGTTCTGTGAGGTCCCAGCTGAAACAAATCTATATGCTCCCTCTTCCATGGGGAGAGCAGTCTAGAGTCTAGACTCACTGGAGTGTCTGTGAAGAGTGACGGCTCTCCGGAGGATGAATTAATGAGTAAGTCTCCACTTGGCAGCTGTTTGAACAGAGGGGGGAGGGACAGTTAATTGCATAGGATAATTTTATAGAACTTGTATTTGCACACAAAAATGTATACACAAACACAAAATTTTCTTCTGTTTAAGATTCTTCAAAGTTATCCATGTAAGATCTCTCTATAGACGTCCTTAGAAGAGGGCAAAAACTCCAAAATTAATGCAACTGAAACAAGTTTTGGCAAAGTATACTTTAATAGATATTTACTAATGTTACTAACATTAAAGATTAAAGCCACACCGTAATATTATGATCCCTCCATACCTCATTTGTCCCATGAAGAAAATCATTCAGAGCTTGTGGGTCACTATTTCAAAGTAAGACATTTAAAAGTCAACATACGAACAAAATATCTCACAAATCTTCTGCTGTGAATGCTTTAAAAGAAAATACATTTTACTGGATGTAACAACACTTACCACAAAACATCAAATAAACAAGTACCGTCTTCATCCTCCATTTCAACTAGACAAAAAAGATGTTGGATTGGAATTACCAAATTATTATAAATCTTATAATAACAAATTAAATTATGTTTTGACAAAATATGCATTCGTTATTTGATATTAAATCTAGTAAGTTAATATTGTGTTTATATAGTATTTTATCTGTTATATAAATTAACTCCAATCCACTTAAAATTGTATACAATATTATGGTGCCAAATTGCTATTATTGCAATGTAATAGTGAGATAAAACTACACGGTGCATATGTAATAATCTGGGTTTTGTGAAGTAACCAAACCTTTTATTAGGGTGGCTCCATTCAGAGCAGGGAGAGAGAGTTTCTGTGGACTTCATTGACTGGATTTTCGGGACTGGCAGTGAGGAAACTAGACATTTGGATAATGCTTTTCAGCTAGATCTGAGAAGGTGAACATAAGGAGTACACAAAGTTATTCATCTTTGAAAGTGTATGGATGTTAAAAATGAAATAGCTTGGCTGAACTGAATTGGCAATCATATTACGAATTAAATCTTATAATTTGGCTGTTCTGGACATTTTTGGTCAAATAATCTATAAAGTGTAATGTCTAAATGACCTTAATTTCTTTGTTAATTTACTAACTCAGCCTGAATATATCGAGTTACACCAATGCAGGTAGTTTAGGATTAGAGTCCTTCCTGCAATGTGATAACTTTCAAGTCAATAATAATCTTTAATTTCAATTATAAATTCAATTACAATTTGAGTAGGCTGGTTAAAAAGACTGAATCATATTTATAATGTTGCACAATGCTATGTCATAACCGTCTTAGGTTCTATAGATTTTACTGTGTTAAATTTTCTGAAATAAAAGACAATAATTCAGCGTTAGTCAGTGTCAGACTGTAAACTTGAAATGCCACATATCACTGTTAATTTGCAGATAAATTAAATTCATCATTATCACATTAATTATTATCACTATTACATTTTCAGTCCTTTTTTTTATTATTAATATCTAAAAAAAGAATTCGGCTTTGTAGAAATAACAAACTGGGCAATAACAGACAGAAGAATTAACTGTAGGAATTACCAAATTACATATTTATACTGTTTACAGTGCAAACAGTTTCTTTATAGCCAATGCTATAATACATCTTATCCATGCTCCAATAATATAATTGCGTATAAAGTATAAATATATATATATATATATATATATATATGTGTGTGTGTGTGTGTGTGTATAAATGTATATGCATTATGTAATATCATTTACCACAATATTTACACCTCACATGGATTGTGGTCAAATGCACATCATGAATCACATGCCATCGCATGTTCAATATCAATTCATTGCGCAGAGTACAAATCGACACCTTTGCTTTGGTCGAAGACCATCTTCAGTTAGAAATGTTCCCTTATTTTGTCTCTCACTCCAGACACCTAGATCTCCTCCAATGACTTCTCCGTCTTATTTTTCTTTACCTACATCCGCATTTCCATATCACACATTGTTAATATCAGAATTACAGGATGATTGTTTCAGAAATTATGTATGAATAAATCCTTATACCCAGTTCGTACCCAGAAATGGCACGTGCGGTCACGTTTGCGTCTCGGTCTAAGAAGGAAACAGTTGAGGTTTAAAGGGATGCTGCTCAGGACGCGGTTCGCAGGAGGTGATGCGCACACAAAAGCTGCTCATTTGATACACAGCTGCACATTTATCCCATCGTATCTCCTATGCCGCGCAACAACGCGGATAGCCTAAATGCGACATTACGCAGAGAAAAAAAAAAGAACTCACCCGCGTCTTTGCGCTTTATTGTCCTTTCAGACGGGCCTGTGCGCCATCCATCCGTACCCACATGCTCAGAGAGGAGGGGGAGACGGGCTTGTGAGGGTGGGTGACAAACACGGAGGCAGGAGAGACAGAAAGCGCGTGTGCATTTGCTGCTCTTCAGGCTCAGCGACACTGGAACCCAGAAGAGCGCTGCTTCTCACAGACATTTGGAAACACTCTAGTCTACATCATGGTAATATACTGACCTTGACCAATCTCATTAGATCAGCGGGCAGAAAAGGTAAACGCAATATCGTATTCTTTTAAACAAAAGGCTATTCTGCTTAAATGTAATATTTTTTATCAAAATCCTTCAAACTAAAATCCGATCATTCAGAAGGATTATTTATTTATTTTTGGATAGGCCTAAGAGAGAAAGAAATCCCTGAGAATTAAAAGAAAAGGTTAAATAAATTTAGGTTAGTAAATTTTTTTGATGTTTTAAGTATTTTCTCATTGTAGAGCCAGATGTTAATGTTTTAGAATCAATGTCAGGATAATGTTGTACTTTAGATATCGTGTATTTCAAAAATGTCATGAAGCACAATTTAAGACCAAAAGAAAACCAAATTTGTTAAACGTGGTTCAGTGAAAGATTAACCCTTAAATTTATACCTCATGTTTTTATGTTTAACAATTTTGGATTTTTAAACATTCCAAATATAGTTTTTAATCCAGTGATTTTTGAATAAACAAGAAGTTCAACAGTAAGTATCTCATCTTCTCTCTAGAAATCTGGCACATAGTCTTAGATCTCAAACTTGACTAACTGGGGCCCAGGTCAGGAAGCAGACAGACTGGCTAAACCGACCG